>JAJPUD010006234.1:76859-106520 GCA_023553655.1 Myrmecobius fasciatus | reverse complement strand
TGTGTGTGTGTGTGTGTGTGTGTGTGTGTGTGTGTGTGTGTACAGAAATAACTTGCCTCTTAAAGGCCTTCTAGGAAGAGTAAGCTTAAGGTATTCACTAATGGGAAAAAAGAAAATCTGAAATTGTGTCCTACATTTTTTCAATAGAAAGGTTGCTTAAATCATAGCTAATTATTAAATGGAACATTTAATGCAATATATTTCATAATTATGAACTTAATTAGTTTTAGATTAAGAAAAGTGCTTTCCTGAGTTCCAGTTGAATGCACTCTTTTGCATATATATACTATTTTTCTAGCTGTCCAAGTAGGAATGTAAAAGAGGCAGAAATATGTAACATCAGGGGATCAGAGTTAGAGCTTCATGGGATCATTGAGGAATCCAACTTCCTCATAATTTGATTATAAGTCCTTAACAAATTTAAAGAAATGAAACTTTTTTTGAAAATTAGAACTCTCTCTGTGAATCTGTGTGTCTCTCTCCCTCTTTCTGTCTGTGTTTCTCTGACTGTCTCTCTCTGTCTGTTTCTGTCTGTCTCTCTTTTCCTGTCTCTGTCTCTGTGTCTCTGTCTCTATCTCTTTCTCTCTGTCTCTCTCTTTTTTTCTCTCTCTCTCTGTTTCTCTCTCTTCCTATCTTTCTTACCTGTCTAGGTAGGGTTATTATTTTTTTAAGTTTTATTTTTGTTTTGACATTACAAACATTTATAGATTATTCCTCTACTCTGTGAGAAATCTCTTTTAATAAAGTAAAGCAGTTAAATGAAAGTAAACAATGACATGTGAAACTGATGCAATATTCTACATCTGTAGCACCCCTCTGCTTAAAAACAAAGCACATTTTTTTCCTTTCTATCCTCCTCTCCACTAGAAATAACAGCAAATTCCTTATAATAAGAATTGTCAATAAAGCAAAATATGTGCATATGTGTATTCCTAAATAGGTAGGTATTAAACTCACTGTTGTTACAAATGTTAGCTTGACTTTACTAGAAGATTCAAATGCTGGCTGAAGTGCTGCTTAGGTAAGAATGGGTGCTATTTAAAATAGAAAAGTAACATCAAGATGCCAAATAAGCCACCAAAGTACATAGCATTGTCATATAACATGGTTTTCTATTAATTGGTGTTATATTTAAATTTCTTTCCCCTCCCAAAAAAGGCTCCTATTTAATCTGTGAATATACAAGGGAAAAAACTTCAAGTGGGAGAAATACTTATGGATTATACTTTATGAAATAGTTATCATGTACCAGATACTACCTTTGGCCTTAGGGATAGCCAACAAGCATTTTGACTGACAATTACTAAGTGCTTACTATATACCTGTATGTGCTAAGTGTGGGGGTTACAAAGAAAAACAATAACACAATCCCCAGTCTCCAGGAGTTCATGTTCTAATGGAAATACAATGTCAAAATGAAAATAGCCCTGACCTTTAGGATTATTCTGTTAGAAGCTGTATCTTGAAAGCATTTCTTTAAATGTGCCTTAGAGATTATGATTATTTAGTATGGAAATGCCTATTAAAATGATTGTTACTCAATGTTTCTGGACAAAGATTATGCTTGAGCAGTATAGACAAAAACATTTCCTTTAGTAATCACATTCTGGTTCCAATACAGAAAACTTATTGAATTCTCATGGATATTTTTAGGATTTATCTTTACAGTCTGAGATTTGTTGATTTATAAAGGATATAAAGCATGATGCTGGCCATCTAATCTGATCAAGCCTTTCTAAGTATCTAGTACAGGCTAGATCTTTATAATCTACAGTCATATGTTACACAATGTTCACAGAGTACCTACCTCTCATCATATCATCTGCATTGATCGATAAGTAGAGGTTCTTTAAGATGGGATAATTGGTAGAGAGATGGATTCAAAGCTAGAAGGACTTGGTGTTAGGGGCACTCCTAGGTGAGGTTTATTGTTGGGATGAAATGAAGTACTCAATTTTACAAAGCCCCAATATAACAAGGATTTAAAGCAGACCCATATATGAAAACCTATCTGATCAGCTGAACAGGATATAATGATCCATGTGGTCTTATGGTATCAGTCTTGTCTGTAAGACATTGACACCATGTCATGCCCTTGCATGACAAAGAAGCCTAGTAAATACAGCCAGAGTTCCTCAGGAAGCTATGTCAAGAGAGACACAGTCCAGGTTCTGGTTTCTTTCTTTTTTTTAAATATCTAATCCATGTTGCTGGAAAATGGAAAAGGAGAGGGAACTCTCAGTGATATTGGCCCAGTCCTACTTCTGACACATATTAGCTGGGTGATCCTGGGTGAGTCACTTAAGAGTTTAGTGTCCTAGGCAACCTTCTAAGATTATGTAGAGAAGTTAACAATTTTAATTGGTGAGGGTTTCCTCATCTCACTGTTCTCTATACAAATGAGATCATAGCTCTACTTCTTATCCCTAGTGTCTAGCACAGTGTCATAAACACTATAAACAACAAATGTTTTTTTTTTTGTTTGTTTGTTTGTTTTGTTTTGTTTTTTTGTTCTGGTCTGTATCCCTATTCCTGCTTTTAGTTTATTTGGAAGGCAGGTAAGACTAACACACTATGCCACAAATAAGACAGTGGTTAAATACTAAACTGAGCTACTTATGCCTATAATCAGTAAGTTTTTTTTTTTTTTTAAGATTTAACTCTGTGCTATGCAAAGGGACAAGATGAGTAATAGAAACTCTGGGGATGATGAAAACACAGATGAGGTAATGTTTTGGAATGATCTGCAAAGCAAAGGGAGTGATTAGGAAATAAAAGTTCAGATTGCATGCTACCTGACCTTGTGCTTCTCCTTTCTCCCTTTCCTCATTTACATGTAGGTTCCATCAATTCTATATTCTTTTACTCTATTTAAAAAAAAATTGATGATCTGATTTTCTATTACAATTGTGGAACCAGGGAATTAGAGCTAGGATGATAAGGTGAACAAAGACAGTTCTAGATACTGTATTGTCCTATTAAACACTAGATCTCCTTTACAAATGAGAAATTGAATATTGTTGAGATAGCTTGCAATTGCTATCATGGTTGCAGGAATAAGGAATATAATGTAAAGTGCTGGTGAAAAATATGGACAACAGTTGGATATAACTAGTAACTCATAAAGCTATTTACAGGTTGTTATTTTTTATATCTACACATATATACATATATATTGGCATTAACACATTTCACAATTCACCTATTCTCCCCCCAATTCCCACACCTTTTCCTTCTCAGACAGTTGTACTTTATTACAAAGAAAAAAAAGAGGAAAAAAGAAGAAACTAACCAACACACTGAATAATGTCTGACATAAACAAAGAACATTGAGGAGGTGAATTGTTACATCTCTTCTCTGAGACCAAGACTGGTCATTAGAATTTCATAGCATTCATTTTCTTTTGCTGTTTCCACTTTAAAGCCTAGTTAACCGACTTAATTTCATGGCTAAGGTCCCTAAAAGAATCGGAAGAATTACCCCTGGGAAGCAGTGTAATATTTGAAAAATGGTGCTTGCTGATTTTGGCAGCTTTTAGAGCTCTTCTACTTTCCACTTTGTAAATAAATCTCTTCAGTTCTCTAGATATCAGTTCCTTTACCCATAAAATGAGAAAATTAGACCAGAGGTGTCCTAAGGTTCCTTCCAGAACTAAATCTATGATCCTAGGACCTCTTTTTCCCAAATTTAACACAGGATTTCGATGCCTTTGAGCAAGTGAGGCTGATAGCTTTATGCAAGTGCCTCCCTTAAATCCAATGCACTGGCAATCAAGACATCACTTGTGATGTCACTCTTCAAAAATTAAGAATAAACAACACCAACACCACAGAAAATATGAACTTTTAGATAAGAAAACATGTTAACATGCAAAACAAGATCTATATCACAAATGTTAGAAAAGCCAAGAACTTTCTGCCTCCTGAATGAAGTTATCGTGCTGAAATTATTCCATTTCATTCCATGGTTTTGTCTAGATGGCCCTTTGCTTAGTATACTCCAGCGATTTTCCTCTTTCCAACTGATTAGAAGTACCTTCTTACTTTATATATGGACAAAAGAAAGCTCTACTAATTTGAAAGATAATCTGACAGAAATTGAAATCTTCTATTTCCCTGAATAAATAGCTCATTAATGTGGAGGCTGAGGAAAATAAACCGACCTTGTAAATGATAAATTGGAAAAAGTCCAGCTTTGTGTGCTTGAGGCACTTTACCAGAAAGATGCTGTGACTAGGATATAAATTATAAGAAATGATTTTTACTGTTTTTTCTCCAATGATCAAGTAAGGTACTCAAGGTTGTACATTAGATACTTCAGGCCACTAGGGGAGTATTTGGGTGTATTCCTTTCATTGGAAAGGAATTTTCATCACAGGAGAGTTAAATGTATTAAATTTTACTGAATAAAATATCAGCAATTCCATATTTCTGATTTAGAAAACCACAAAAAGTAAGGCTTTATTTAGTGTGAGAATATAAAAGTTAGCCAAAGGCTTCTTAATTTTGTGTCCATTATTTTTTAAAAATATATTTATTATTTTGACAATTTAAGTAGTCTTCCCTTCTTATCCTAGGTATTTCCGCTAAGGGGCCCAAAGATTTCCATAGAGTGCTAAAGGGGTCTATGACACAAAAAAGATCAAGAATCCTGGAACCAGATCAGTAGAAGAATGGGTTATAAAGTTTTAGAATCAGACCTTTTGTGCCTTGGGGCATTGATTGTGTGTAACTCCAGAGACTTACAAAGATGGATTTGCTTGCTTTAGCAATTAACAGACCCCAGAGAGGGAGTTTAGTGCAGGGAAGAGCATAGAGTGCCTAATTTCTTTGTTCTCTATGCTCAAATGGACTTTTCCTCCCTTCCCTTACTGAATAAAAGAAAAAAAAATCTGTGTTGGGTCATTGACTGAGATGAACAGAAAACTCCATTTTCCTATATCTTTGTTTCTGTAATCTTCACTGGGGAGGCAGATATATAGGAAGTTTTCTTTCTTTTTAAGTGAAATAAAATTCATTAAGCTGTTCATGAGAGTGGCTGGAGTGATCACTTGCTCTTTCAATATGATACTTTAATTGGAAAATAAAATTGCCATTGTTGAGATTGAAAAACTGTGCCTCTCTGCTCAATACAATCCTGAGGTTTTTATTTTGTCATATCTTTTATTATTTAACATTGATTCCCCCTGGTTGTGTTACAGTGCTATTTTCATGGAGACTAGGGGGCAGTTTGTGGTTAATTTTGCTTTTTCATTTCAAAAATATTTTGACAATGTTTCACTTGGGGGCTGTTACTGCACATTTGAAAGATGCCTCTGTTGTGGCAGAGGACATAGAGTTGACACATTACAAAACATAAATAATAATAATGCCTTCCATTTATATAGCATCTTTCATCCAGAAGGATCCCAAAGTGCTCAACACACTGCAGGAAAGGATTATTATACACCACAACTAAAAGTTTACAAGATTACAATGCATAAAATGCCAATCTCACATCACTTTGCAGTATTATGCCCAAGACTCTGATAGCTAAGGCACTTTTTATTTTTAAAACTCAAGGTAAAATGGAGGCCATTTGGAAGGTTTTGGTGTTAAAACTGGCAAGGTACTATATTAAGATCCATTTAATAGAGGTAGACAGTACTTAAAGGGATCCAACAGAGTAGGGGGGAAAACCAATAACTTTATTTGGTATCAGAATCCTGGTACTATAAGTTATATTATCTGTATTACTTTGGACAAGATGTTTTATCTGCCTAGGCTTGAGTTACCTCATTTGTAAACTGTGTAGATTGGACAAATTGATTTCTAAAAGTCCCTTTTAGTTCTAAATCTTATGATTTCAGTATAGTCTGCAAACATTCCATTACTTTCTTTATAAAGTCTTGGCATTGGAATGAATCTCAGAGTCCATCTTTTCCAAACCTTATCTTAGCAAGAGTCCACTCCAAGGCATAATTAACAGGTCATCTAGTCTTTGCTTAAAGAGCTCTCTCATCAGGTGGAACCCACAACTTTGTAAGGCTAGCCATTCCAATTCTGGACCACTCTGATGGCCAGGAAGTATTTCTTTATTCTAGCGTTAATGATTTCAAAATAGTAATGTCTTTATATGTGGCTATATTTTTGCTACTTTCACCCATTGTTTCTAGTTCCCTTTAGGAGCCAAATAGGACTTGTATATTCCCTTTTTAGATTACAGTCAAGAAAAAAAGGGGAGCCATAATGTCCCTCCTAACATCTTCCTTCTCTTTTCTGAATTAAACTTACCCAAGTTCCATAAGCCAATCAATGTGTGACATTATTTTGAGACCCTTCTGCATTCTGGTTGCCCTCCTTTGGATGCTCTCTATGTAATCAATGTCTTAAAAATATAATGCTCAGAATCAAAAATTATACTCAACATGTCATCTGAATAATGCAGAATATTTCAAGACTATCATTCCCTTATTTTTGATTTTAATGTAACTTAATACATATTAGCTTTTTTGATAAATATTTCTGAACAGATAGTCCTCACATTTTCATTTCTCCTATAGAATATATTATTTATATGGTAATTTAAGGTTTATAAAGCATGTAATATATATTATCCCATTTGATCTTTTTAAAATAAGTTTTTATTAATATTTTCTGTTTCTTATATCATCATACCACACAGCAGTATATATGAAAAAGAACTGAGCATTTAGATTTCAATGATGTGCTAGATTATTTTAAGTCAATAGGGTGATGTGGCATCCAATCAACTAATCAAGTGATGTAAAACTACTAAGAGAGGCAGAGTCCAATAAAAAGGAAATGAAAGTTCTTTATTATGTTCTGTCCTGGGTGCTGCAATTTGGCGGGGGATAACATTGAAATACTAGAGAGAGATCAGAAGATGAAAACAAGAATGGTGAGGGAACTCAGGATAATTGCATATGAGAACTTGTTGAAGGAGCTGGAGATAATCAATAGAAGACTTAGGAGGTAATATATTGATTGTCTTCAAGTACATTAATGAGTATCATAAGGAAGCAGGATTAGACATCTTCTATTTTATCTCTGAAGATGGTACTAAGAGCAAAACATAGAACTAGCCAATCAGCAAGAAGACTTGATAACAAAAACTTCCCAACATTTAAAGTTACCTAAAAGGATAATGAGCTACCTCGTGAAGTAGTAGTCCTCCATTATGGGAGGTCTTTAAGGCTAGATATGTGAAGTATGTTGGAGAAGGAATTCCTTTTCTCTATATGTTCGGCTAGATGACCATTGAGGTTCCTTCCAATTCTGATATTTTGTGATTATATAAAAACAAAAAGGCCTGTTTAAGAGAGAGGGGGGGGAATTTGCTAAGGTTGTGACACTTGAGCCTTACGTGAAGCAAATTATATTCCTCTTATTTCTCTAGAGTGTACTATTTGTCCTCCCTTAGCTTTACTTATGGGGTTGCCTTCATTCTTTTGGTTAGTTCTCTTTATATTCGATTTTATTTTTACTCTTGAAAATAGAGAGCATATCTTTTCTACACTCAGTAAACCTCCAGCACCAAGGACAGTGTTTTGCAAGTCTGAGCTTTTTGTAGACCTTTAATCAGGGTGACCCTGCCCTGATTCCTAAAATCTCCTTTATCTCTTACATCTTTCTCCCTATTCTGTTTGAAATAGCAAGAAAGTCTTCAAGTTCTTTCCTGTTCTCTCAATTTAGATTTTCTTTTCAAAAAAATGGAAGTGTTATAACTATAATCTTGCTTGTGTGGACCCTGTATTGTTGTTTTTATAGCCATTTATAGCCATTAGTACAGATCAATTCATATAACCTGACCAGCATAGGTCTTACTCCTTTCTCACCTTAAGCATGTTATAAAAAGAAAAGTCACTCAAAAAGACATCACTACTGAATTTTGAGGTTTCTACATCAAAGAAAGAGAGAACTTTCTTTTTCAGTTTTCTGCTTCTTGTTTCTCTCTCAAAACATTACCAGAGATAGAAAAGCTTTGATCAGAAATTCTGGAGGTAGATCATCCCTATGCCCTAGGACTTTTAGTTGTATTGTACAATTTGGGACACTTGAGAGGTGAAAGGTATTCTATAATAATTGCCTTTTCCTGAGAGCTGTTGAAAAGTAAAGTGGCTTTCATTTCCTACACACAATCGAAGCCTGGAAGTGTTGAATATTGAGGCACCAAAAATCATAATAGCAGTTCTAATGTCGATTTAAGGTCAGATAAAGTAAAATCTCTTAAACATTATGTAGAACATATTACTCAAATAGCATTAGATATGAAAGATAGTCCCTCAGATAAATTGCAAAGCCAGAGACTGAGAAATCTCTACTGCACTGGCTGGGATATCATTATCTAATATGAGGAAAACTGGCTGAATTATCTTTTTAATTTCAAACAGAAAAGAGAATCATTGCAATAGAACTTTTTTTAAAAAATCTGGATTTATGCCCATATAATTGTCTTGGAAAGTGATCTCTCCTAAGGTTTAGTTTTGTAGGTACTAATCTTCCCCAAACACCATTTTTATCACATTACTATTCTGATTAAAAGCTTCTCTGGTTCCCCATGAGTCATCATATCAACTCTAAATGCCTTAGAAGTCACATATTAATTGCCTTTAACCTCCTCCTCCATAGTCCTATCCCACTACTTTCATTACTTTTTCCTCTCTTATAGCATTGCCTTGCTTTAGTTAGACAAACTTGTTTGTTGTTCCAGTGCATGAAATTCTCATTTCTACCTGTTACCCTGCCATTCATTGAAGCATACCTGATTCAACTTGATGTCTCACTGTTAAATCACAGAACCGTAACTATTATGTGTATATATATATGTGTGTGTGTGTGTGTCTTATTTATACATATATGTAATATATATATAAATATATATTATTCAATCTTTATATCTTTACCTCATAATTCTTTCACTATCCCCAAGTTAGAACCCTCTCATGACAGAAATAAACATGAAAATAATTTGATAAAATAATACTGCAATATTCTCTCTACTGTAGCTCATTGATTCTTCTTTGAGATGGTAGTAGGTATGTTTCATTATCTTTTCCTTAGAAAATAGTTTTTAAAATAGTTCCCTAGATAGTTTTTTTAAAAGATTAAAAAATGTAATCATCAACAAAAACAAGTAATCCAATATTCAAAGAAAAATTATTACATATAAAATTATGGCTACATATTGCTACATATAATTTTGTTATTTAAAAGTATCTTTTTTTGTACCTCTGATAGAGGTACTAACACACCACCCTCCATCCTCAAAAGGTTTATTCTCTTGTTAAAAATAGGTATAATCAAATAAAACAAATCAACATATTGACTATGTAGTAAAATATATCTTATTCTTCACCTATAATCCATCATTTCTCTGCCAAGTAACACACTTTATCAATTTCTGAAGACATTAGTATTCATTTCATTGATCAGATTTCTGAAGCCTTTCAATTTTGTTTTCTTCTGTATTAGTGCATTCATTGTTTGACTTGTTCTCCTGATACTTCTTATTGACCTCTTCATCACTTCATACAAATGCTCCCAAATTTTTCTGAATTTTTCATATTGCCATTTTATAGTACAATTATATTCTACTGTATTCATATAGTGCCACTTGTTTAACAATTGGTGAGTTTTAGATTCATTTCCAATATTTTGCTATCACAGAAAGTGGTGTTATAAATACTTTTGTACATAAGATTCTTTCTCCTGTACCTTTTTTCCCTAGGGTATATATCTACTAGCCATGTCACTACATTAAAGGACATACACAGCTTAATGTCTTTAGGGGCATAATTCTGAACTGTCCAGATGGGAGAATTTATGATTCAGTCAATGGTAAAACAGTGTTTCTATCATCCCCTAGCTTCATCAACATTTAATATTTTAATGTTTCATCATCTATGGAAATCTCATAGATGAGAAATGGAAACTCAGATTTATTTTAATTTTAAATTCTTTTACTGAGATACAGCTCTAGTCTGGTAGATAGAAAGCTACCCTTAAAACCAAGAAGAACTAGGTTCAAGTTCTACATCTGATACTAGTTCCATGACCATAGATAGATCCTCAATTTCCCACTGTTCTGGGCAATTCTCTAAAACTGTCAATTGCAGAGAATGGACTGATCTGCATTGCAAATTTGGAGTTTCCTCCTGGAGTTCTCTATGTTCATGAGGTAACAGGTCTAGTATCTTTCACTGTTTTCTCTTACTATTAATGATTTTAAATATTTTGACTAATGCTTTTTGATATATTTTATTCATTTTTTAAAAAGTGACTATTGATATTTATGATCATTTATCTCTTCAGCATTGGTTCTTGTTCTTATTTTTTAGTATAAATTTCTTATATATTTAGTCTGTGAAATTTTACCAGTCAACTGCTTCATTTCTCATTCTGACTATTGATTTTATTTTTAAAGTTTTAAAATTTTATATAATCAAAATTTTCTATTTCATTTTTATGACTACCTTATCTAAAACTTTATGCCTTAGAATTAATTGTAAAATATATCCCCTTTTTATTTCCTTTTTGAAGATAGTGACCTTTTATACTTAGGTTATATATCTTGTTGTAACTTTGTCATGTATTATAAGGAACAGGTAGGTGACAGAGTGGATAGAATCCTGGGCCTAAAGTCAGGAAGAGCTGAGTTCAAATTCATCCTCAGACATTTAATAGCCACTCAATCCTATTTGCCTCAGTTTCCTCCTCTGTAAAATGAAGTGGAGAAGTAAATGGCAAACCATCGGCAAACCAATCCAGTATTTTTGTCAAGAAAATCCCAAATGGGGTCATAGAATCAGACACAACTGAAAAATGACAACAAAAGTGGTTGGTTTAAATCTATTACTGTCAAATTGCTTTCCAGGTTTCCAGGTGTTTTGTAAACTAAAGAGTCTGTACACCATAGTTTTTTCCTTTTAATCTTTTTCAGTTTTTCAGTTAGTTCAATTCCCTTTAAATATTCCCACTTACATTGTTATAGTCATTGTGTATGGTCTTTTCATTCTTATTTTGTTCTTTATTAGTTCATATAAATCTTCCTATATTTCTCTGCATTTTTCATATTTATTATTGTACAATAATATTACATTACATTTATATACAGTTTTCCAGTCAGTTCTCAATGGATTTTCACCCCCACGGTGCTGAGATGAATATTTTTACATGTAAAGGACCCTTGTTTCTCTCTTTGACTTTCTTGGATTGTTTACCCAGTATGCTTCAAAGGGTATAGAGAGGTTAATTAAAATTTTTTGCATTAATTTCCACTTCATATTTAGAAATGGTGGGCCAGCAACCAACATTTATTAAGTTCCTGCTTTATACCAGGCACTGTGCTAAGTACTGGGGATGAAAAAGCAAAAAAGCAAAAGAGCAAAAGATAGTCCCTGACTTGAAGGACCCTACCAAGGCTTCACCAACAATCTGTCTTCATCTACTCTTACCATTCCATTTTGTTTATTTTTAGGTGAAATTTCAACATTGTTATAATTTGCCTTTCTCTTAAAATAAATGTTTTGGATCACATTTTTGCATGGTCATTCACAGTTTCAATTCTTTTGAAAATAATTGGCCCTTATTTTTATTCAACTTACTTATTGGGGAATTGTTTTTTGTGTCAATTTCCTATTTAGTTTATATATCAAAATTTAATCAATGATGTATGAGACAAATATATTTCCCACTCTACATTTTCTTTCTGATTTCTGCCTTCCTTTATTTTATTTAAACAACATTTATTTAAAAGGTAAAATTAATTAATTTTATTTTTTATTATCTATTATAATTTTTTTAGTAATGAATTATTCTCACAACCATATTTGTTGAAGGTGCCGGATTTCATTCCTTGTTAACTATTTATGGTATAATGTTTTGCATTTAATTCACGTACATATTTTGAGCATATGGTATAAGTTGTTGGTCTAAACCTACATTCCAGTTTTTTTGAAACTTTTTTTAAAAAGAGTCTTTTTCCCTCAGTTACTTATGTTCTTGGGTTGGTTAATCTGCTTCATTGCTTCTTTGTCTTCTTCATCTAAACTTTTTCACATATATTTTTAAACAACATCTTTGCTGACTCCTATTAGTTTTTGCTTCAAAATCATGACCGGAGATTGGGATTGTAGGTGTGTTTTCCTTGGCAAAAGATTCCTTTAAAATGTCAAATATTTGACATATAGTTTCTTCAGCCTCAATGAAACAAAGGAAATGGCAGAATATTCTTTGGAATTAAGGCTGCTGATTCTTCAGTCATTTTCCTGTGCATTGTAACTCTGGATGTTCCTGAATCATGACTGATTTTTTAATATCTTTTCTTTTGCTATGTATCTTTATTTAAAGATGTTATCTGGTACTGTTGACACAAATTATGAATTGGAAGGACTCTAGTAGCCATCTAATCTAACCTGAACCTGAGTAAAACATTTTTTCTACATTTCCAAAGTAAGGTTGTTCAGCTTCCATCTAAAGAACTCTAGAACTGGGTAAGCAGCCACCTCCCAAGGGAGCCCATTCCACTTCTGTGAAGTTTTAACTATTAGGATATTTTTTCTTATTGAAATAAGATCTATTTTCCTTAAGGAATCTCTTGAATGATATCATGAGAACATGAATTCCAACAAAACAGGTTTATTGTGGCATTCTGAAGGCTATCATAGAAAAGATCCTGTCTCACCAGCTGATAATGTCCCTCCTGCCCACTAGACCTGACTGAATGACAATGATTTGCAATCTTATTGCCTAATTTTAGAATGCATATGTTTTATCTGGGGCATTGCCAGTTCTTTGTGAAGGGTTTTCTCCCATTTCTAACGTGGGTACCTCGGCCCTATTGGGAGAAAAATAGTGACTAAAGAAATCAATAATTTTTTAAATGTCCATCAATCCATAGAATTTTCCATTAAATCAAGCTCAAATATGGCTTTCCTAAAGCTGACTCTTACTCATTTGGTCTTTTCTTATTATACCTTGATATAATAAAGACAGGACATCTTTTACTAAATTGTTCCAAGATGAAGTTTAAATTCCTTGCTTCCTGAGCTACTCTTCCTCTTAGTTATTTTCTGTGTCTGTAAACAAACACTTGGATGCACAGCTAAGTAAGGGCATAACTGCCTGCTGATTTGATGTTTATCCTCAGCTCATCTCAATTTCCCTTCTAAGAGTCAATACACCAGCCCCTTGTGTATTCATGTGATCTTTTCTGTTACTCACAGAACATGTTTATCCTCGCCTGCCTGCCAATCTGAGGTAATTAGTCATTAAAACAGATCCTTTTATCAGCTTTAAGTGCCACCCAAAATAAGGAAAGGCCTATGAACATGGTGTTGGATTTAGCATTTTTCATTTGAGGACCATATTGAAATCCCTGAATTTGCATTTGGTTTTGGGGTTTCCTTCCATGCTGGCTCTCATTTTGTCTCTTAGTAGATACACAAAGTCTGTGCTGTTGAGAATTCGTCTTGTACAGTATTGGCCAGGAGAGACAACATAGGTAACTCCCTAAGGAACTGGACCTGGTTACCAAAAACACAGGGCGACCTTACCTCCAGAGGCAAGTTCAGGCTTTAGAGTACCTCATTCTGTTCACATGCGACAATGTCTCACTCTTTGGCCCTCTTGGGAGAGCACCGCATGCAGACAGTCGCCATAGATGACTTGTTCACCAGAGATGACTTATTTCATCAACAAGGCTCCCTGAGAACCTAGCCGTACCAGGAAGTACTTCTGAAAGCATCTTTCAGAGAGCCCCATACACTGTGGGAAGTTTCACTGGGCTGATTCCTCTTCATCTTTGATTTCGACTCAGACTAGACAATATCATCCCCAATCCTTGAAAAAGAAGTGGCTTTTAAAAAATAAGCTCAGGTTCTCATGAAGCCAGTTGAATTCAACAGGAGTGGAAGAGTATATTTGAAGGACAACTTGGTTCTCAGTAGTCAGTGACTGCAAAATGGGACAGAAATTATCTCTGCCATCCCAGCTGATTTCAGTAAGTATAGGGCATCTGGATGTTGAGAGAAATATATTTATTTTATTTGACTTTTCAGTGGATAAATAACTAGTAAATACTAATTAGATTTTCACTGAACATTTATGTGTTTTCTCTGTAAATTAAAATTATGATTTTTAAAGCACAGACTTAAATGAATTTGGCAAATGAAAACCTATTTTTCAAGATAGAAATCAATAAATCGGACCCTGTGGTTCAATTGTCTATTATATCTCCAGAACGATGGAATCATGTAAAGAGGGCACATATTTAATCCTATTAAAATTGGAATAATGAACGAAGAATGCAGATTATGCCACAGAGATCCTGATGTCTTAAAAAGCCCAGTGATTTGGAGAATGAAAATTTGAGCCATATTTCTAGATTGATTATAGTAGTTATGCAAATGTAATTATAATATTCTGTGCAGGAAAAAAACACATTTAAATAGAAAGCACAGCAATGATCCTATTCAGAAGCTACTCTAGTGAATACTTTTACTGTAAGAAAGAATTCAGTGTGTTTTAATAATTGTCGGGCGGAGATTATGATTGTATTACTGTACTGTGTAATTTTCTTGTATTGGATATGTCTGTTTCTTTGTACAATTTTAATTACAAAAAGGAATGACAAACCTTGGTAAATATGCTAATTGTACACAATAGCAATTTTCTTTATGCCAACATCAAATCCTTGAAGGCTTATTCTCATCTTTCAGAAGGAAGACCATAGCAGCAAGAATCTATTTGCCTCTGATCCCTGATTCCAAACAACCGTGTTTTAGAAACCGGTTTGCTGTGGCTATAACACGCATATATTAATCAGCATTAAATAAATGTCCAGCTTGCATTCCATCTGGACACAGATAATATTTTAAAGTCCCTAGAATTGAAGAAACTAAAACTTTGTGATGCTATAATTAGCTCATTAATGAGCCATCCTTCCATTCATTGATTGCTAATACCCTTAATATAATTAGTAGGAGATAAGTTGATTCATTCACTATAATTTATATAAGACATAGGGTATCTTTATTGGTAAAAACCACTCTGATCTGATGTTGAATATCTAATTGAAGATCTAACACCAGTTTTAGCACTAGCAAAGATTGAAGTGATGTTATCAAGAATGATATCATATCCTATGATCTTCAGAACTCACATAGAGCATGTAGCTCACATTTCACAGGTAACATCAGGTGAAATGACCTCTTTGCTTTCTTGTAAGTTTCATTAAGTGTAACTTTCAAGTTGGAGAAGTTTTCTGTAAAAAAAAAAAGTGCTTTTTCTGTTAAACAGCTGCAAGCCTTCTTTAGTTGGTGCAACTTAAGCAGGTGATTGATTGCCATGTCCAACTCTTTGTGACCCCATTTTGGGATTTTCTTGGCAAAGATACTGGAATGATTTGCCAACTGAAGAAGGCTCCAGTTCATTTTACAGATGAGGAAATTTAGGTGAAGAGAGTTAAGTGATTTCTCTAGTGTGATACAAATAGGGAGTTTCTGAGGCCAGATTTGAATTTAAGAAGATAAACCTTCTTGGTTCTAAGCCCAGTGCTCTATCTATTGCACACTCTAGCTTCCTTAATCTTGGGAGACAGCTTAATGAAAATATTAGTATCCCTGTGTTATAGGTAAATAAATTGGAATTCAAAAAGATAAAGTGTATTTTTTCAGACAACTACCAAGTGACATAACTGGCGCTCAAATTCTAGTCTTACATCTTCAAGGCAGTGTTTATTTACGTGATTTGGGATAGTGTGTTAGTTCCAAGAGTACCCCAAGACTGCCCTAATTATGTGAAAATTTACCCAGTGTATTCTGTGGTAATTGTGCACATTGATCAACAACTCTTCATTGAGATGCTTCACATATCCAGAATACTGAGTGGAAAGAAAAAAAAAATAGACCAAAAAGCCATTCCCCTCAAAAAATAGATAACTTAATTGCAACTTCCACTTAGATACTTTTAGTTCTTTTCTAAGATCCAAAACTAAGGGGGGGGGAGCGGGGGGGAGTAGCTGAATGTTCTACTGTAGTGAATAGAGCATGCGTGGGACATGGAGTCAGGAAATTCTAGTTTCAAATCAGGCCTCAGATACTTCCTTGCTATATAATCTTAGTCAAGTCACTTAACCTCAGTTTGTCTCAATTTCCTCAGCTATAAAATGAAGATCATACTTGCACCTACCTCTCAGTGTTGTGGTAAGAATCAAATAAGATAATATTTATTATGTGCTTAGTACCTTACCCTGGCACATAGTTGGCACCATATAATTGCTGGCTATTATTAATCACTTTTTTATATGACAACCCTTCAGATACATGAAGACAGCTATCATGTCTCTTCTATTTTCTCTTCAGCAGCTAAAGATCCTCAGTTCCTCATTTAATTATGATGTGGCATGGTCCCTAGACCCTTAAATACATACATATATATATATATGTATATGTATATTTATAAACATATATATAATTATTAATTTGACAGTTAATAATAAATTATTTTAAAATTTTAAATATATGAATAAACTGGGCAGTAGCCACATTCATAAATTATATCATATATAATATATTAATTAGAAATTATATTTTAATTCTATATGGTTTATTTTATATACATATATTTTGAATCTTTATGTTAATTTAATTGTATACAATTTGTAAATAATGCAGTTACGTGTGTATATACAATATATACATTTTACACACACACACACACACACAAACATATATATACATAGTACAATTTATCAATACTGTCACTTCCCATGATTTTCCACACCTCCTTCCATTGAATCTTCTCTTGTAACAAGTCAAATAAAACAAATCAACATATTGGCCATACATGAAAATATGTGCGTCATGATCCACCACTCTTCTGCCAAGAGTTAGGAAGAATACTTCTCAGATTGTCTTATGAAATTATAATAGATCATTGCATTGATTAGAATTTTGCAGTTTTAATAGTTGTTTTCTTTCATGTTATTGCAATCATCATGTAAATTGTTCTTATGGTCTTTGTACTTTGTTATTGGTCTTGCAAAGCTTCACTGAAGTCTTCATTTTCAACATTTTTCATAATACAGTAATGATTTATCACATTCATATAGCTGCTTGTCTAGCCATTCTCCAATCAATGGGCAACTACTTCTAAGTTGGATTTTTCAAGTTTTCTTTTTTTTGTTGTTGAATCATTTTTCAGTCATGTCCAATTCCTTGTAACTCCATTTGGGGTTTTCTTGGTAAAGATACTGTAATTGTTTGCCATTTCCTTCTCCATCTCATTTTACAGAAGAAAAAAAAGGGTTGAATGACTTGCCCAGGAATACATAGCTGGGAAGTATCTGAAGTCAGATTTGAACTCAGGTAGAGGAGGCTTCCTAACTCAAAATCTGGCACTCTATCTACTGAACCACTTTTTTTCATATATATGAAGTATTCCTTTTTGTCTTTGATGTCCTTATTGTCTCTGTCTAGAAGTGGTATTACTGGGTCAACAGGTATGTACAATTTGGTGATATTTTAAAAGTATAATTCCAAACTGTTTTCTAGAACTACAACTATTTCACAGCAATACCAATAGCACACTGGGCTGCCTGTCTTCCCACAGCTCCTCCCATATTTATTGAGATTTTCTATATTATCTTTATCACCCTTCTGTGAATGCTCTTCAGTTTGTAAATGTCCTTATTTTAAAACACTCCATATGTTGTCTTTATATTTTACCTAAGAATAGATGACTGATTGTGCAATTTCCCATAACAGATAGGGTTTTTAAGGTAATAGGGAGTCTAAAGTCACTCCAGTGAATGGTTGCCTACTCTTCACCCATATAAAACCAGTCCTATGTAACTATTTAGTTAGGTAGCACAGTGGATAAAGTGCCATACTTATGTTGGGAAAATCTGAGACCAAATCTGGACTCAGACACAAGTAGCTATATGACCCTGGCCAAGTAATTTAACCATGTTTGCCTCGGTTTCCTTATGTGTAAAATAATGTGGAGAAGGAAATGGCAAACCACTGAAATTTCTATCAAGAAAATTCCAAATGGGATCATGAAGAGTCAGATGCTACTGAAACAACTGAACAACATGTACCTACCTATTAAATATATTTTTAGTATATTCTCTTGTGTTCTGAGGCTTTCAAAATAGTTAATCTGTGTCTGGTATGGGTGGTAACTTTCAGGTAATATTTGATAGTTGAGAATACCCACTTTTCCCTGCTGGAAAAAGATGTGTTTTCATCTTTAAGGGCTTCTTTGGCTCATTTTGATTTCTTCTACCGCTAATGTCTCTTTTCTAGGAAAGTTATTTTTTTATCTCAGGTTTTATTATGGCACAGCTTTATAAATTCAAATACATGAGATGATCCTGTGGGTGTCAGGTACATGTTCTTTACTAAAAAAAAAAATGTCACTCATTATTGTGACATCTAGGCTTAATTCAAGCTAAGTTGGGGTCCAGAAATGGACTCCTTAGCTGCCTGCTGAGTCTGAAAGTGGAGACTCCACAGAATTGTTCTGCTGCATGATCCAGCTGAGTCAAAATAGATAAGACCATTAACCCTGGGCAATTGTAGCCAGCAGGTTCTTTGTCCCATCTGGGAATAAATCTATTTATAAAGACTTTTTTATGCAAAGCATGAAAGTTAGGATTCTTGAGGACAGCAGAGTAGTAGAAACTAAATATAAATTCCATCATGATGATGGTGGTAGTGGTGGTGAAAATATGTCACTGAACACCTTTACCTGATTACATGATGAATACAACCATTAAAAGACAAGTGTTTTTGTTGTTGTTTGTCCTTTGTTCTTGAAGACCATAACATCAGGAAGGTAATACCATGATAGACAAAGTGAATTAGATTTGAAGAAGGGAGGACTATGCAAAGTCACCAAACTTAACTTTCTTCTCTGGAGCCATCTGGGTCCAGTGGTAAGATATAGATGAGAACAACTGGAGATATAGCAATGAGATGGCATTATTTGTTTTGTTTTGTTTTTTAAATTAATTTCTCAATAGCATTTTATTTTATCAAATATATATAAAGATCATTTACAATGTTCATTTTTGTAAGACTTTATGTATGTTCCAAATTTTTCTTACTCCCTCCTTTATTTCCCTCCCAAGACAGCAAGCAATCTGTTATAGATTAAATATGTGCAATTATTTTAAACATATTTCCTTATTTGTCATGTTGTGCAAGAAAAATCAAATCAAAAGGGAAAAACATGAGAAAAAAACAAACAACCTTCTCTTTTTGTATGGTGATGACCTTTTCCATCCCAAGTCTTTTGGAATTGCAAATGGTATTACTTCTGAGGAGAGAAATGGACTTGAAGTAAGAGAATCTTTGTTCAGATCCCAGTTCTGCTAATTACTTAATGCCTGCATGATAGTGAGCAAGTCATTTAACTTCTTCACACCTCATTTTTCTTATCTGTAGAAAAAAAGGATTGAACTAGATGAACTTTAAGATCCCTTTAATTCCAAATATGTAATTCTTTGCTACCAGGCCTGCTTCCTGACAATAACATACCATCTCCAACTCCCCCTTCCAGTTCTAAATTTTCTAACCTAATGGAATGACATAAGATTTCTGACTCCTTAGCTTCTCTTGCCTGCCTTATACTTAGGAAAAGAAGGAAACACAGTTCTAACTATTCTTAAAAACCCAAAGAACTTTAACCTAAAAGTAGCACCAAGAGAATTGATGAAAGATCTGAAAACTGAATTAGGATCCCATCATGCCGACTTATGAGGAGCATAGCTTTCCTAATGAAACAAGTGATAAAAGAAATCCAATTCCTCTTACTCTGTACACCCATGATCCCAGTTCAAATTACCTGAAATGGCATGTACGTACCAAATGTTTGTCATTTTGAATCTGTTCTGTTGGAAATTTCAAATGGTTAGAGGAAGAAATCCAAAAATACAGTTTGAGTATCTGAAAACATTAGTTAGTTTTTCTGATTTCCTTCTCATAGGTTTTAAAATGGAAAAAGAACTGTAGAAATTTCTAGATATCAAAGGCAAGATTATTAGGATTGCATTAGATACTTGAAAGGATTCCTGTGTTCAGCTTCCCAATATTATAACCAAAGTCATTGATTATGAGGATCTTTGTGGAGAAAATTCATAATCTTTTGGTGAACATGGGACTACAACTCTTTAGGGGAAAATGAGAGACCAAGTAAAAATGCCTCTTCTCTGGGCTGCTTCAAATATTCCCTCCAGATTTTCAAACCTTAAATTCCTATTTGGATTTCCAAGACAAGATTCAGTTCAGCAAACATCTCTTCGATACAAAAGAACTTAAAGCATGTCCAAGTCAAAAGGTAAACTTAAAATCATCACTTAACCTCAAAACTAGATTACTCTTTAATGTCTACTAAGACATCAGAATTCCTCCATACATATGGGGAAACTAGGGAAGCACATTCACCAAACTGGCTGAAATGAAGCTTCAGTAAAACAAGATGAGAATTTAGTGATGTTATTTTGGGATTTATCGCCTGCCGTTTTGATCATTCAAGGAGAACTGGAGGGTAAAGACTTCTGCCCTTCACCCAAGCATTGGTGTTGAGCAGACCTTTAATAAGCATTGTAAACAAAACTCTGTGATCTGTGAGGAGCAAAGTGGAAAGTAAAGAAGTCCTAAAATCAGATGGCAGGTGGCTATCCTATTGTTTGGGCTTTAGGATGGACTCTTATTTTCTTTTAAATCCTAATTGTTGAGAAGCTGTTAAGTTAAACAGCAAGATTAAGTTGAAAATGTGCCTATAAGATTTATAGGCCTCTATTTGATGGCAAGGTCTCAGGGTCTAGGAAACTGCAACAATGAATGCTTAATTATATACTAATTATTGACAAGGTTATACTCATTTCATTAAAAAATTTCACAACACTTCAGCCTAGTGAAATGAAAGCCTAGGAAATTAATTCAAAGCTTTTTGTTTTGATAATACTGCCCTCCAATCATAACCTAGTTTAGGACCTACCTATTTTTGACAAAGGGAAAAAGCACAAAAGAAAAATATTTTTTGTTAGGCGATAATTACCTGGACTTTTCACTCTAGGGTTACAGAATCTTTTTTCTCTTGTATCCCCAGCATTAACCCAGTGCCTTGCACATAGCATAAGCTTAATGAATGTTTTCAAATTGCATTGTTATCATAATCAAAAGGCATCTTAAAAGTCACTCAGTCCAAACTCCCACTGAGTGCAGAAATTCTCTTTGCAATATTGGAAACAGATAGTCATTATCCCTGCTCAAATAACACATTAGTGAGTGGATTACCACTTTTTGGGATAGCTTCATCAATTACTAAACAGTTCTAATTGTCAGAAAGTTAATGTTGAACTCTAATCTGCCTCCCCTAGTACTGCCATCCATTAGCCTTAGCTTCTCATGCCCTTCTCTACTATATCAAATCACAGTTAGACAAAAGTGTAATTTTAAAGGTTTTAAAAATACATATATGACTGATCTTAATCAGAAAAGTACTAAGTATGGTATAAAGCACTATAAGTTATTTCTTTAGTTTTTTTCTCTCAAAAGTAGAATTAAGAAGTCTTCTATCTAAAAATTACCTTAGAGATAGATCATCTAAGACAATTGCCTTTTAGAGACTCAATTCAAAATCACATAGTAAGTTAGTAAGAATTCAACCCATGTACCTGGCATTCTCAGCCAGGGTATTATACCATACTGACTATGAATTAAGAGTAATTAGAAGAGTGGATTGCCATTTGAAAGAACAGAGTACATAGACTTGTTAGACTAATATGATCTTTATTTTCCAGTGATGTTTGGGAATCAGGGCTTAACAAAAGAGATATCATGATGCAATAGGAAATATTCTGGATATGGAATTGGGATACCTGGAGAGAAGATAGAATGGAAAGAAAACTGGTTCTAGAATCAGAGAATTGTATACCAACTTCCAACCCTAATCTTACTGTCTGTGACTTCACTTAAACTCTCTGAGCCTCAATTTCCTTATCCATAAAATGAAAAGGTTGCATCAAATTGTGGACCAGGGGGCAGATACAAGAATTCATTGAGTGCTTGCTCTGTCAAGTGCTTTACAAATAAGTCATTTGATCCTCACAGCAACTCTAAGAAGTAGGTGCTACTATGATTCATATTTTACAAATGAGGAAACTGAGGCAGACATAAATTAACTGATTTGCCCAAGTTCCCATAGCTAGTTTGTGTCTGAGGCTATATTTGAACTCGTCTTATCCACTGCACCACCTAGCTGCCTTCTGGCAACTGGCTTCAGTAGAACGTTAAACAGTGAAAATTTTTCATTTTGTGACTCTACTCTGTACTTAATACTTTTGTGAATTTACACATTTTTGTGCCCCAGTGTTTTCATATGTAAATGAGGAAGTTGGACTAGCTGCAGTCTTAATGATCAGCTAAATATTATTGCTGCTTTTTTGAAAGTATTTTCTTCTTGCCAAATAGCATTTGCTGCTCCACATAGAATACAATCTATTTCTTCATGGCATTTTCCTTACTGGCTTTGACCAGTGAATATAATTAAATTATGATGATTATTCTTTGATTATTTTTACTTTACTGGAAAGCAATCAGTTGATTACTAAATCCTTAGTCACTTGCTTTTTTGAAGAAATGAAAGAGAAAAGATTCCAGAATGGCGAAACTATTTCTGTGATACAGTATTTGGTATCCCTTAAGTTTCTGTAGCACACAAAAATGAAATCAGAATAAGACTGAGTTCTTCTCACTCTTCACCAACTAAAGACCCTTATTGGGAGCTTCTCTAAACTCTGTGTTTTTGGGTAATTAAGCAGGTGTTTCTGGATATTCAGCAACATGATGAGCCTTTAAACTCCTTGCTTCTTGCTAAGGCATCTAAGTTATAGCTAATTTGTACTTCAACTAGATGTGTGTGCAAGAAACGAATATGAATAATCTGTCACAGAGCAGTCAGAAGATAATGGAACCTGCACAGCATCTCACATTCTTCTCTGTCTCTCTTCTGATTCATAGTGTCAAATTAGCTGTGTGATTACTACCGTTAGCATGTATGAATGCAGTCTACATTCTGCCTGTTGATTGAGGTGGGAGGGGGAGAATAGAGGATGGGGGCAGGAGATGGAGGTTGAAAAAAGGATGTATTTGAAAGTGTGTTTTTTAGAAGAGAGCAGTTGAAATGAAAAAAAGCAAGACAGGAATTAGCAATTCTATCTCTACACCTGATAAATTTGCAAAGTTTGGAGGACTACAGAGGACAGAAAGAAACTTGGTCTAATCTTATGGGAAATTTGTTATATTCTTGTCCATATGGGGAAGCCATGAATGAAATATATTCAAAATAGAAGAGTATCTGGTAACAAACCATGTTAAATTGAACTTTTCAATGTCATTAGTTGGAAATATCCTGATAAGAGCATCCAAACTAAACATCTGGGATTATCCTGATTTATAATTTCAACAACATTGTATCAAATCCTACAAATAGTAGCTGTTTGAGGTTAATGGCCCATTTGTTCCAGGGGATTGTCATATTTTCTATTGCAGTCTGCAAACTTCTAGGCTCCCCTCCCACCTCTATATCCCCACCTTGCTATAGGTTCACATGGTCTTTGAAGAATATCTGCTTAAGTATTTTATACTGCCCCCATCCCAATAATGACATATGTATTCATTTAAACAACACATTATGCAAATTGTTACTTTGAATGTCAGGCTCAGAGGTTGCCAACAGATTTAATCAACTTGAAAATAAGAAGAAATAGATGTATTAGGAGCTGAGAATAAGTATCGTATATGAAGATTGGATCTTCATTTTCCCACACTAGTAAAATGCAATATAACTATCAAAAATTTAAGGAAAGAACCACAGACTTTCAAAGTGGCAAAGAATAAATGTGTTTGGCATAAATGAATAGTGATTTGCCTCCTGAATTCTCATGCCTTCTATGTATGGTAATTTTACGAAGTTCTATGGCCACATACAAAGCCATGCCAGGGTGTGAAGCAGTGTCGCTATAGTTTCTAGGTGGAGTACAAATAAGTGAAGATATACCATTTGGTATTTCACTTATCAGTCTATTTATAATTTTTTTAAATATTTGCAAAAATTTATTCTGAGCTTTCAATGATTTTTAATGTAATAATGTCTTGATTTGTACCTTATTTGTTTTTTTTTCCCCAAAAATTCCCCCAAATTTTACTTCTAAAATTTATTATCTCATTTTTATTCCCAACAAGGGCAGATATATTTACACCTTGTTTGGTATATGAGAAAGAATAATGTTTACCAAAATTAGATACCCAAAGGTATGTGGTTAAAATTAAGCAAAAAATCAGGAATAAAGCTTAAATAGTTTGGCTCTGCTCAGATTTCTTACTCTTTCCTGAATTTAGCATAAAGTGATAGAAATCCCCAAATTACTACTCTAGGGCCATTTACTCTAACGTGTATCAGATAAAAAGTCCCTCTACCATGTACCTGACAAGTCAGTGAATCAGTAAACTTATCTTAATTGTCTACTATGTTACAAGCATTGTTCTAAGCACCCAGGATACTAAGAAAAGTAAATGATAGTTCTTGCTCTCAAAGAGCTCACAGTCTAATGGGGTAGATAATATACCAACAAATGTGTAGTCAAGCTACATACAAGAAAAATTGAAAATAGATTCATCATGGGCCAGGGAAGGGAGAACAGAGATGAAAGGTGACAGGAAAAGGCGTCCTATAGAAAAGGGGATTTTAGCTAGCACTTGAAAGAAGCCAGAAAGAGAAATGAGGAGGGAAAGCATCCCTGGCATGAGCACCCAACCAGAGAAAATGTTGGGAGGGAGAAATGAAGTGTCTTGTTCCAGGAACAACAAGGATGCTGGTGTTACACATTTCTCTCCCATGGCTTTTTCCTCCTGCTCTTCCTTCTTCTGTTTCGCTTTCTGACTTTCTGGGACTTGGACCTGGAGAAATTAAAACAAAGACTAGATTACGCCCAGAAAATGATGGGAAGTAAAATCTTTCTATTTATCCTTAGTAGTGTTTGACAGTGTTAGAATCAGTATTGAAACTTTCATCTCTTAGCTCTCAGGTTTGATCTGACACTAATAATACTTTAGGATTACCACCACCCAAAACCCACCCAAACTAAAAAATAGGACACATAAATAACAAGAACTAGGTATTATGTGACTAAATCCTGGACTATTTTCTTATTCTCAATATCTAAAAAACTATACAAGTATAGGAGACTAAAATAGGAGCACCACAAAGGAAAAAAAAAAGTGAACATTTAGGATTATAGACTAAAGACTGAAAGGAACTTTAGAACTAGTGCAACACCCTCTTAGAGTTGAGGAAATGGGTCCTGAGGAGATAAGTAGCTTGCTTAAAGCCAAATAAGGTAATAAATACAAGAACGGGGATTTGAAGGTTGTTCCTCACATTTTAAACCCAGCAGCATTTCCACTGGGCCAAAAAGGCTCTTCTCATGCCTCTCTTGTGAATAAATATCTAATAGGATGGTATGAATAGAAAGCAGACTCCTTTTCAACATAATGAAGACAAAGATAGATTGTTCCATGTAGTATTCATATGCATTTTGAAATAAGTAATTCTATAACTCATTTGTAACTTTGTAGAACCCTGTTTAGTGTAGTTTCAGTTTCTTTTTATAATAATAGCTTTTCAAAATATGTGCAAAGATAGTTTTCAACATTCACCTTTATAAAATCTTGTGTTCCAAATTTCTCTTTTCCACCCCTTTCCAGACAGCAAGCAATCTGGTATAGATTAAACATGCAATTCTCCTAAGTCTCATGCTGCATGAGACAAATAAAATAGATCAAAAGGGGTAAAACCATAAGAAAGAAAGAAAAACAAACAAACAAACAACAAAGATGAAAACAGTATGCTTTGATCCACATTCAGTCTCCATAGTTCTCCCTCTGGATGTAGATGGCTCTTTCCATCATAAATCTATTGGAATTGCCTTGAATCACCTCATTGTTGAAAAAAAAATCAAGTACATCACAGTTGATCATAACATAATGTTGCTGTTATTGTAAACAGTGTTCTCTTGGTTTTGCTCTCCTCACTTAGCATTGGTTCATGGAAGTTTTTCCAGAATTTTATGAAATCAGCCTGTTCTGTAAATTCTGTTTCTTTCCTTTCTCACAACAGAAAGCTCATTATTTTATGTCTTGTCAAAAATTAATATGAAATTATCAAAGTCTCACAACTGAGAAATCACTGAATAGCAAGAAAGCTGAGTATAGGGATTTTACAAAATGCACTCTCACTATTCTGTCATCTGAGTTGATTTCTAGTCATTTTCAAACAGAGCAGTCTCAAGGGTCATGAAAAGAATCCTTTTGTGTTGTTGAGTATTTCTGTCACTTTGCTGTATACTATTATTTTGTGTAATCTTGGCTAAGTTTCTTAATTTTGGGGGGGGCATCGTTTTTATCATTTGTAAAATTCATATAAGTTAAATTAATGATTGAGTTTGACTACATCTCTAATTTAAAGTCCCCTCTAGATTTGTTTCCACTTTTCCCTTTGGGAAGCTGGAAGATTCAGTGGCTAAAGTGCCAAAGTTGGAGTCAGGAAGACCTAAATTCAAATGGGACCTCAGATATTAACTAGCTATGGGTCAGGGAAAGTCAATTAAATTTCTTTTGGTCTCAGTTTTCTCAACTGTAAAATGAACAAACCACTCCAGTATCTTTGCCAAAAATATCTCAAAAGGGTTTGATACCGAACCACTGTTCTATGATTTAGGAAGGTGGCTTGTGGGTTCAGAGAAATATTTTCCAATGTATTTAAAACAAAATAAAAAATTTGGTTCCCATTATCTTAGGAAGATTTTACTATAGAATAACTCAGTGCATACATTTCTTATTAAATTGAGTTAGTGATATTCTTGGCTCACCTAGCCATTATGATTTCTTAGTATTGATTACATTTAGAATATGAAAGAAACAAAAACTGATATATAGTTAAAGATATGACATAAAAACAGCTTTAGTCTCTCAGTTAAATTAACCAATACCATTTCACACCATATTACCTCTAAAGGCATTGTGAAGTTAATTCTGGTCAATAGCTTTGCCCAGAATATTTGGTTCATTTACAGTTAGACAATTTCCCTTTATTTTCATTAAATAGCTCTCTAATAGAGAGATGTATATTGCTTTTCCTATTCTAGTTAGATGATAAATCCAGTCTTCCATTGAAAAGAAGTTCTATGTAGATTTAAATGAGTTGTAGAATTGATTTTTATAACCCTTTTTTAGCCTTGAACTAAAATATGGACTATTTATCCATTGGGGTTGTTTCTTAACATAAAGAAAAATTTGGATCCTTTTTCATGTTTCTTAAATTAGTTATAAAACTTTTTCATGACTATATATAAACATTTCCACCTGGCATCAGGGAAAATACAGCCTTAGACCTGTATAATAAGGAAAAGATTACAGATACTGCATACTTTTGTTACATTTAGCCCCAGTATCATGTATATAAGCAGGAAAGGAAAGTCCCTATCTGGGTTGTACAATTTGAGGGCCTTAAGAAGATTGTCCTGTCTCCCCCACCCCCTTAATATTTATTGCCTACTTGCTGATAACTAAAATTCTCTCTCAGAATTTGGCTTAAAGGCTTAAGTATGATAGATTGGACTGTATAATTGATTAGAAGTAGGTCCCTTGGGACCCATGTTTAAATGCCCTCTTTGCCAATTCCTACCTGTGTAACCTGGGCAAGTTGTTAATCTCTCTAGACCTTAGTTTTTCTTTTTTTTTAAATTTTTTGTTACATTAATACATATTTAAGGAATAAAACAAAATTTCCATAACATAGTATAATAAAAAAAGATTATTGTATATAAAACTGCAGATCTACTATGCACTACTATACTATTCCTTTCAAATATACAATAAAATTATCATTATAAATTTCTTTTTTTTTCTTTCTTTTTCTTCTTTTTTTCTACCCTCCCTTCAACCCACCCTATAAATGGCTACCATTAGACACAAAAAGGTATGTGTGTGTATGTACATAAAAAAATACACACACATACATATACACATATAATATTCTATATTATTTTTATTTATCACTTCTTTCTCTGTCTTTCTTCATATATTCTTTATAATTAACTTGGATATTTCTAATGGTCAGAAATGACTTAATCACTCAAAATTGTTCTTATAACAATATTACTATTATTGTGTACATTGTTCTCATTCAAATTTTTGTTTTCCTAAGATCATTGAAATCATCATTCCTTATAGTACAGTGGTACTGTATCATAATCATATACCACAGCTTCTTCAAACACATCCCCATTGATGACCATCCCTGCAATTTCCATTTCTTTGCCCCCATAAAGAGAGCTGCTATAAACATTTTAGAACATAAAGTTCTTCTAAAATATGTTGGAGATTAGACTAAATTACTTCTAAGGTCCTTTATAATATCCATTATATGATTCTACAAATATACATCTGTTTGGGAAGACAAATATTTTAAATGGATATTTATCCCTCATTTTTTCCACAAGAGTCAAACTCCAAATGTTTCTCTATGGCTTGGAGATGATGCTGGATTCCTGAAGATTGTGCTAGCCAAATACAATCTTTGACAAGTGCTAATGAGATAGAAGATTTGGCATATAGACTGACAAAAACAGTTGGTTTTTAATTATAAAGATCTGGCTAATCATAGAGAGTTTTGTCACTAGGCTGGCTGGTTGACATATAGTAGACATATATAGGCATATAGTAGACACTTAATAAAGGCTGGTTGGTTGACTAAATATGAGGTAGCAAATATTTTGGCTCCAACAATGTTCAAAAATTGCTTACTAGGTCTTAGATTGGTTAAAATCCATTGCCTGTGGAGGATACAATCATCTCAGTGACATCACAAATACTTGAAATGTTGAAGTATTCATCATCTGGAGGAATGAATTCATTAAAAAATACCATTAAGTGTTTACTAGGTATTGGGCAAGAGCTAAGTTCCAGGCATGCAAATAGAATCAGTAAGACTAATTCCTGCCATCAGCTGGAGAATGGTTGAACAAGTTATGATATATGAATGTTATAGTAATTTTATTATTGTATAAGAAACGATCAGCAGGATGATTTCAGAGAGGCTTGGGGAGACCTACATGGCCTGATGCTGAGTGATATAAGCAGAACCAGAAGATCATTGGTCACAGCCACAGCAACAAGATTATACAATGATTAATTCTGATGGCCATGGCTCTCTTCAACAATAAGATAATTGAGGGCAGTTCCAATGATCTTATGATAAAGAGAGTCAGATGTATTTTTTTTTACACAGTATTTTCACTCTTTTGTTGTTGTTTGCTTGCATTATTTCTCTTTTTTTCTGGTTTGATTTGATTTTTCTTGTGCAGCAAGATAATTATATGTGTGTGTGTGTGTGTGTGTGTGTGCGCGCGTGCGCGCCTATATTAGATTTAACAAAAAACAACAACAAAAAAAAGAATCATAAATTGAATTTGGTTTGTGGTTTATCTAATTTCTTGTTCCATAACAGATTAAGTGCAGAGAGAGAGAGAGAGAGATAAAAAGAAGGAAGGAAGGAAGGAAGGAAGGAAGGAAGGAAGGAAGGAAGGAA
>JAJPUD010006234.1:44985-76849 GCA_023553655.1 Myrmecobius fasciatus | reverse complement strand
AAGGAAGGAAGGAAGGAAGGAAGGAAGGAAGGAAGGAAGGAAGGAAGAGAAAGAGAGAAAGGAAGAGAAAGAGAGAAAGAAAGAGAAAGAGAGAAAGAAAGAAAAGGAAGTGTCTAAGGACATAGTGACACTAGAGAATTTATGGAAAGGGGCTGTAAACTATAAAAAAACAATCACAGGAACTCAAAAAGTCCAGTTGCCTGGAGTCATTTAGTGTACTTACAACTGCAGAGATAAATTCAAGCTTCCTTGAAGATAACACTACTTTGAAAAGTCTATAGATTTTAATGGCTCTGAGTCCCTAAAAACAAACAAAGAAATGAAAATTATCTTTAAAAAATTGATTTGTGAATGAAGGGAAGTGAACAAACCATTTTAGAAAGACTTTCCTCCAGTTTTGTTTTGTTTTGTTGTTGTTTTGTTTTGTTTTTTGGCCTTTCTTTTTATTTCTCAGTTTTTAGCTCCATGCCTGCCACAGAATGTAATCTTACTGATTTAACATCAAATTGGTTTTTATTTTTAAAGGAAAAAGGCTATGTTATCTAGAAAATTCATGTATACAGAATCCCTTGTTCCCAGATAATACCAGATGTATGAAGTATGAATATCTTATTTTAAAGGTATTACTGAAATGTGTAAACTAAACCAAGAGCTCTTGAAAAGCCCATGAACTTGGATGGGAAGTGTGTGTGAGTGTGTGTGTATGTGAAATTTTCTTCAATTATGATTTTAAAAGAATTATTCTGAGAAGATGCCTATAGGTTTCACCAGGTTGCCCTGTGGATTTATAATACAAAAAAAGGTTAAGAATTACTGTTTTATTCTAACAACAAAAATTTTGCATATCAGAAAATTTTAAAATGCCCAGATTTTACCCAAAGCCTTCACACACAGATAAAGTATCTAGCATGAAAAGGGAGAATTAAAAGGGGAGATCATCACAGACTGCTGGAGAGCTTATCTTCAATCAGTCAACAAACATATATTCAAACCTGTAAGCCAATCAATTCATTTGGCATTTTCAATTTCAGGCACTTCCCTAAGCATTGGGAATACAAATACTGGTTTAAGGAAAGATATTCCCTGCCCTCAAGGAACTTACTTTCTATTTCTTCAAAGATCAAATATAAAATGCTCTGTTAAGTATTAAAAATCCCTTCCTTAGCCTAACTCTCACTGGCTTTTCTGGTTTTACTCCCCAATAAATGTTTTTGATTGTATGACATTTTTCTCAGGCGAAATTGCAAATTTGCTCAGACAAAAAATTTGCTCAGAAAATTGGCATTTTTCACTTGAAAAGTAGTAAAAATCTCTGCGGTGGGTATAATCAGGGCTCAACTGTGAAGCAGACAAAGCTATCTCTGTCAGTCTTCTCATCCTGAATTTTTTTCTCCCCTAAGTGAAGACCTTTCTACTACTCTAGTATTTTAATTTCTTTGGCTCTTATTCTTCTCTATTGATTTAAATAAAAACAGAAACAAAAAATCTCAATTATTTATACATCAATGTGAATTTGAGAAAAATTTTTTGTGAGGCATTTGAATTTTAACTCCTATCTATAATTCTGGAATAAAAAAGCCTGTAGTCTTCCTGTTAAAACTATTTTAAACATCAAAGAGGAAGAAGAAGAGGTGTTGTTTTAGGTTGTAGGACCCAAGGGATAGAAAGACTTGCTATTTAAAGTTCATAGGCCTATCTTTTACTTGGTCTTGTGTTATAATGAAAAAAGTCACACCTAGATAAAACCTTGATTAAAAACTTAAGTGTCCCAAATAGAAATGACCCAAGGAAATGATGTGATTTACATGGGTAAACATTATTCAAATTTGCTCAATGTCTCAAAGGATCCTGCAGCATAGGACAGAGAGAGATATCATTGAATAATTCATAAACAAAAAGCTGTCCTTGGATCCAGGAAAAAAACAAAAACCAAAAAAATACTTGGGTTTTGGTTCTGCCTCTGGCATTCTCTGGCCTTATGATTCTGGATAGCTTATTTAACTGCTCTGTGTTTTAGGGCAACTCTTTAAGACTAAATTTACCAGATTAATGCCAGATCAAGTTTAGCCTTACTACAGTTAGAACGCCCTAATTTAAGAATCTCCAAGTATCAAGGTCTTGTAGTCCAGAAGACTTGGCTTCAAATACTGCCTCCAACACTTATTAGTTGAATAAACTTGGACAAATTATTTAACTTTTCTAATCTCAGGCAAATTTCTTTGTTTTATCTGCTTAATTTTAAATGGTTTATAATCTTTATTTGTAGATGGAATTCTAAGAATCATGGATTACTGACTTAGGAGCAATTACATCATTTCTGAAATTGTTCTTCCATGGCCCATCCTACCCTTATTTTTAGGCATAGTTGTTTCTGAAAAATCATCCAGACCCTTTCTGAATAATCCCACTATTTGAGAGAGGATCCATTTGGTTTAGACTTTCCAAATGTACTTAATCAGTAGAAAAATGTATGCTACTTTTCATCTATTTTCCTTGAAGAGGTTTGAGGATTGTTTTATAACATAAATCTAGAGATGTGACAGATGTTGCCATCCCCAAGTCAGTATTAATAATAGACATCCTGAGTTGTAAGAAATACAAAGAGGAGGAAGAGATTAGAAGTCATAATTTACATTTGCTTTTTCCAATTTGTTTTTTATGTACTCTTCAGGTGCTTTTCACTTGTTCTTTTGAGTTGAGTGGTGAGGATTATCCTACATAAAATCATTATTCCATTTTCCTATTCCATGTCTTTGTAAAGTACTACTGATCAGGATCTCTTACATTTCTAATAAATGTAAAAAAAAAAAAGTAAAAAATAAAAAGCTATTGCTAAGTTGGCCGTTAGTTTTCATGGATTTGATTTTGGTTTTTGCCTAATACATCTCAAAATGCTAACCTCAGTCTAGTATAAGTTAGTATATTTCTATGAGCAAAAATAGTATAAAAAATGTGGCTAGTGGAGTACATTGGTTGGATCTGGGAGCTGACTTTGAACCTGGTGATTCCTATCTTTTTTTTTTTTTTAACTCACACTTATCTGGAACTCTATTTACTTTTTATAATGATTTCTAACTGTCTATTTATCTATCCATCCATCCATCCATCCATCCATTCATCCCTAACCTCTCCAGTCCCAGACCCAAATTGCCTGCTGATGGGGCATTTCAAATTCATTGTCCAATAGTGAACTCAAACTCATCATGGCCAAAACGGAATTCATGCCTTTACTTTTGAACCTGTTTCCTAAATTCCCTAGTTCTGTTGAGGATACCATCATCCCTGTTGTTTCCTCCTTAGCAATCTTTTTTTTTTTATTTTTTTTTATTTTAAGCTTTTTATTTGTATAACATATGTATGGGTAGTTCCCCAACCTTGATCTTTACAAAGCTTTCCAATACAAATTTTACCCCCAGTCCCCTCCCCTCCCCCAGAAGTCCACTACATGTTAATAATGTTGAAATGCTTGAGAAGTTATGCAAGAAAAATCGTATCTACAAGAAAAAAAAAAGAATCAGAGAAAGGCAACACAATGCAAGCAAATGTCAATAGAGATCATGAAAATGTTACGTTGTGGTCCATATTTCATGTCCCTCTTTCTGGGTGTATATGGTTTTCTTCAGTGAACAACTGGAACTGGTTTGAGACAATTCTTTATTGCAGAGAGCCATGTCCATCAGAATTGATCATCATGTAATACTGTTGTTGCTGTGCATGATGATCTCCTGGTTCTGCTCATTTCACTCAGCATCAGTTCATGCAAGTCTCTCCAGGCCTCTCTGAAATCGTCCTGCTGGTCGTTTCTTACAGAACAATAATATTCCATAACATTCATATACCATAATTTATTCAGCCACTCTCCAATTGATGGGCATCCCTTCAGTTTCCAGTTTCTAGCCACTACAAAAAGGGCTGCCACAAACATTCTTGCACATGTGGGTCCCTTTCCCTCCTCTAAGATCTCTTTGGGATATAGACCCAGTAGAAACACTGCTGGGTCAAAGGGTATGCACAGTTTGACAACTTTTTGAACATAGCTCCAAATTGCTCTCCAGAATGGTTGGATCCGTTCACAGTTCCACCAACAATGTATTAGTGTCCCAGCCCTCCCACATCCCCTCCAACATTCATCGTTATCTTTTCCTGTCATTTTAGCCAATCTGACAGGTGTGGTGGTATCTCAGAGTTGTCTTAATTTGCATTTCTCTGATCAATAGTGATTTGGAGCAACTTTTCATGTGACTAGAGATGGTTTTAATTTCATCATCTGAAAATTGTCTGTTCATATCCCTTGACCACTTATCTATTGAAGAGTGGCTTGAATTCTTATATATATGAGACAATTCTCTATATATTTTAGAAATGAGGCCTTTATCAGAACCATTAAATGTAAAGATGATTTCCCAATTAGATGCTTCCCTCCTAATCTTGTCTGCATTTGTTTTGTTTGTACAGAAACTTTTTAACTTAATATAGTCAAAATTATCCATCTGGTGTTCAATTAGGAGTTCCAAGTCTTCTTTGGACATAAATTTGTTCCACCTCCACAGGTCTGAGAGATAAATTATATTACGTTCCTCTAACTTGCTTACAAAGTCCCTCTTTATATCTACATCATGAACCCATTTAGATCTTATCTTGGTATGTGGTGTTAGGTATGGGTCAAGCCCTAATTTCTTCCACACTAGTTTCCAATTTTCCCAGCAGTTTTTGCCAAATAGAGAGTATTTATCCCAAAAGCTGTGGTCTTTGGGTTTATCGAACACTAGATTGTTAAGGTTAATGCCTAGGTTGTCCTGATAACCTATCCTGTGCCACTGATCGACTGCTCTATTTCTTATCCAGTACCAAACGGTTTTCATGATCGCTGCTTTATAATATAGTTTTAGATCTGGTAGAGCAAGGCCACCTTCATCTGCCTTTTTTTTCATTAATCCCCTTGAAATCCTTGACCTTTTGTTCTTCCAAATGAACTTTGCTACTATTTTTTCTAGATCTGTAAAATAATTTCTTGGGAGTTTGATTGGTATGGCACTAAATAAGTAGATTAGTTTGGGTAGTATTGTCATTTTTATTATGTTCGCTCTGCCTACCCATGAGCACTTAATATTTTTCCAATTGATTAGGTCTGATTTTATTTGTGTGGAAAGTGTTTTGTAGTTTAGTTCCTATAGTTTCTGACTTTTCCTTGGCAGATAGATTCCCAAATATTTTATCCTATCATCTGCTATTTGGAATGGAATTTCTTTTTGTATCTCCTGCTGCTGAACTTTGTTGGTAATATATAAAAATGCTGATGATTTATGTGGATTAATTTTGAATCCTGCAACTTTGCCAAAGTTGTGAATGGTTTCTAGTAGTTTTTTAGTTGAATCTCTAGGGTTCTCTAAGTATACCATCATGTCATCTGCAAAGAGTGATAATTTGGTTTCTTCATTACCTACTCTGATTCCTTTTATCTCTTTTTCTTCTCTTATTGCTAAAGCTAACATTTCTAATACAATATTAAATAGTAATGGTGACAGTGGGCAGCCTTGTTTCACTCCTGATCTTATTGGGAATGGTTTTAGTTTGTCTCCATTACATATGATGCTTGCTGATGGTTTTAAATAGATGCTACTGATCATTTTAAGGAAAAGCCCATTTATTCCTATACTCTCTAGTGTTTTTAATAGGAAAGGGTGTTGGATTTTGTCAAAGGCTTTTTCTGCATCTATTGAGATAATCATATGGTTTTTGTTAATTTGGTCATTAATATAATTAATTATGCTGATAGTTTTCCTAATATTGAACCAGCCCTGCATCCCTGGTATAAATCCTACTTGGTCATAGTGTACTATCCTGGGGATGACTTTCTGTAATCTCATTGCTAAAATCTTATTTAAAATTTTTGCATCAATATTCATTAGGGAAATCGGTCTATAGTTTTCTTTCTCAGTTTTTACCCTACCTGGTTTAGCTATCAGCACCATATCGGTCTCATAGAAGGATTCTGGCAGTATACCTTCTGTCCCTAATTTCTCAAATAGTTTGTGTAGTATTGGAATTAATTGTTCTTTGAATGTTTGGTAGAATTCACATGTAAATCCATCTGGCCCTGGAGATTTTTTCTTAGGGAGTTGGTTAATGGCTTGTTCTATTTCTTTTTCTAATATGGGACTATTTAAATAATTTATATCCTCTTCTGTTAACCTCGGCAATCTATATTTTTGTAGATATTCCTCCATTTCATTCAGATTTTCAAACTTACTGGCATAAAGTTGGGCAAAGGAACTCCTAATTATTGCTTTAATTTCCTCTTCATTGGAGGAAAGTTCTCCCTTATCATTCTTGAGACTAACAATTTGATTTTCCTCTTTCCTTTTTCTTATCAAATTAACTAAAGGCTTATCTATTTTGTTAGTTTTTTCTTAGAACCAACTCTTAGTTTTATGTATTAACTCAATAGTTTTCTTACTTTCGATTTTATTAATTTCTCCTTTTACTTTTAGAATTTCCAATTTGGTATTTAATTGAGGGTTTTTAATTTGTTCTTTTTCTAGTTTTTTTAATAATAAGCCCAATTCATTGATCTTTTCTTTCTCTATTTTATGCAAGTAAGCATCTAGAGATATAAAATTGCCCCTTAAAACCGCTTTGGCCGTATCCCACAAAATTTGGTATGTTGTCTCCTTATCGTCATTCTCCTGGATGAAATTATTGATTGTGTCTATGATTTGCTCTTTCACCCATTCATTCTTCAGGATTAGATTATTTAATTTCCAATTACCTTTTGGTTTATTTTCTCCTGACCTTATATTGCATGTGATTTTTATTGCATCATGATCTGAAAAGGATGCATTTACTATTTCTGCCTTTCTGCATTTGATTTTAAGGTTTTTATGCCCTAATACATGGTCAATTTTTGTATAGGTTCCATGGACTGCTGAGAAAAAAGTAAACTCTCTACTGTCTCCATTCAACTTTCTCCATAGATCTATCATACCTAACTTTTCTAACAATTGGTTTATCTCCCTAGTTTCTTTCTTGTTTATTTTGTAGTTTGATTTATCTAATTCTGAGAGAGCAAGGTTGAGATCCCCCAGTAGTATCGTTTGGCTGTCTATTTCTTCTTGCATCTCTCTTAATTTCTCCCCTAGGAATTTGTGTGCTATTGCACTTGGTGCATATATATTTAGTATAGATATTGCTACATTATCTATGGTACCCTTTAATAAAATATAGTTTCCTTCCTTATCTCTTTTGATTAGATCTATCTTGGCTTTTACTTGATCTGAGATAAGGATTGCTACCCCTGCTTTTTTTTGTTCACCTGAAGTATAATAGGTCCTGCTCCAGCCTTTTACCTTCATCCTATATGTGTCACTATATTTTAGATGTGTTTCTTGTAGACAACATATTGTGGGATTCTGGTTTTTAATCCAGTCTGATATCTGCTTCCGCTTTATGGGAGAGTTCATCCCATTCACATTCACAGATAGAATAACTAATTCTTTATTTCCTGCCATCTTATTTACCCAAGTTATGTTTTCCCCTTTCCTTTCCCCTTTCTCCCTTCCCCCCTCCTCAGTACTTTGCTTTTGATGACCCTCTCCCCCAAACAATACTCTACCCTTTAGAACCCCTCCCCCTGTTTTTACTCCTTTCCCCTGATTCTTCTATTTTCCCTTCTATTAGTTTGTCCCTTACTTTTCCTCCTTTCCCTCCCACTTCCCTCTAGCAACAGACAAGTTTCTATGTGAAATCAAATGTCTGATATACACTTTTAGAGCCCAACCTGATGAGAGTAAGATTTACACAGTGCTCGTCTCCCTCCCCTCTTTCTCTCAATTATATTAGGTTTTCTTTGCCTCTTCAAGTGATTTTACCTTGTTTTTACCTCCTTTTTTTTTTTTAGATCTTATTTTACCACTTTTTCCCTCTTTTCCCCAGTATGATAACCTTTTCCCTTCTAGTTCTCTTTTTCATATTATCAAAGTAATATTTAGTTAATTATACCCCCAAACTTTGAGTATCCCCCTAGTAAAAATAAAGTTCTCAAGAGTCCTTTCCTTTTTACCTTTTTATGCATCTCTTGAGTTCTGTGTTTGGGTGTCGAATTTTTTGTTCAGATCCGGTCTTTTCATTAGAAATAGGTGAAATTCACCTATATCATTGAATGACCATCTTCTTCCCTGGAGGATAATGCTCATTCTAGCTGGATAGGTTATTCTTGGCTGTAATCCAAGTTCCTTTGCCCTTCGGAATATATGGTTCCAAGCCCTTCGATCCTTCAGTGTGGAAGCTGACAGATCCTGACAGATTCTAATTATTGATCCTCGGTATTTGAATTGTTTCTTTCTAGCTGCTAGCAGAATCTGTTCCTTGGTGTTATAGTCCTGAAATTTAGCCACGATATTCCTTGGGGTCTTAATTTTGGGGTCTCTTTCAGGAGGTGATCGGTGAATTCTTTCAATGGTGATTTTGCCCTTTGATTCTACAATCTCAGGGCAGTTTTCTTTCAGGATTTCCTGGAAGATAGTGTTTAGATTCTTTTTTTGATCATGGCTTTCAGGAAGTCCAATAATCCTTAGATTGTCTCTCCTAGATCTATTTTCTAAGTCAGTTGTTTTTCCTAGGAGATATTTCATATTTTCTTCTAATTTTTCATTTTTTTGTTTTTGTTTGACTGATTCTTCAAGTCTTAGTGAGTCATTCACTTGCATTTGTTCAATTCTTATTTTTAAAGTGTTGTTTTCTTCAGTTACCTTTTTAAGTTCCTTTTGTAACTGGCCAATTTGTTCACTGCACTCTTTTTCCACTTCACTAATTTTATTTTTTAATAAATTGGTGTCTTTTTCATATCTCTTTTGCAGAGTATCATATCCTTCTTGCAAGATACTGTATCCTTCTTGCACCGATTTCAGTTTATTTTCCCATTTATCCTCCAGCTCTCTTTTGAGGTTCTTTATGCAGTCTTCCAGAAAGGCCTTTTGAAACGGGGACCAGTGATGGTCCTTGCTGATTTTTTCTCGATTTTTGTCTAAAGAAACCTCTGTATCTGAGGTCGTTTCTTTGCCTTGATAAAAGCTGTCTATGGTGAGAGCTCTCTTTTGCTTCTTCATCATTTTTTTTTTAGACAGAGTGGATATCTCTTTAAGGTAGGGGAAAAAAAAAAAACTCGGCTGAAGACGTTTTGCCCTGGGGCACTTCGTCGAGTTGACTTAAGGTGCTGGGCCGGTGGGGGCTAGGACTAAGTCCGAATTACTCCTTAAACAAGGCAAGTCTGCCAGAACACCTGCCCCCAATCAGGGCAGAGTGTCCCGAGTGCCTCAGATAAACTCCAGGTGTTTGGAATTTGGAGTTTGGAGTTGGAATTTCTTCCACGATGAGCTGAGCTGAGTCCCACCCTCACTTCCGGCCTGCACAGGGATCGTCTATTTATCTCTCTGTCCAAGTCCGACTAACCTGATATGAAGTTCTCCAGAGAGCCGTGCCCAAATATTTCTGAGTTCGTTGACTTGAAGATCAGTTCAGAGGCTTATTTTATTGTTGATTTGAGAGAAGATCGGAGGAGAGGCAGAAAGTCACCTTTTCACTCCGCCATCTTGGCTCTGCCCCCCCAGAACTTCCCTCCTTAGCAATCTTTGAGCCATCCTTGATTCCAGATCCACCTTTAATCTACTTATCCAATCAGTTACCAAGTCTTGTCAATTCTACTGTCAAAACACCTCATTAAATACATTAAATAGCACAACCATTATTCAGACCTTCATTTCTCACTTCAACTATTACAGTAGCCTCTTATTTGGTCTTCCTACCTTAAATCTCTACCCTTATAAATATAAACTCTACATAGCTGCCTAATTATGTCATTTAAGAAGTTCCATTGACCACCTATTGCTTTTAGGATCAAATGTAAACATATTTGTTTTTCATATTAAGTTCTTCATATTCCACAGGTAACTATAATCCACCTTTCCAGGTTTGGCATACTTTATTCTGTTTAACACACTCTGTAGCCTAGTCTACTTATCTCAGCCTTATGGCCCTCCCCTTGAAGACAAAACAGTATTTTTGCCTCTCTTTTTATCCTCAGCTCAGTGCTTGACATATAAGTGCTTAATAGATGCTTGTTGACTTAACTAACTTCTATCTCCCAGCATTTGTTCAATGTCCTTCATGATTTGAATGTCTCCCTTCCTCATTTATGCCTTGCAGAATCCCTAATCTCCTTCAAAGGCTGACTCAGTCTTAAATAAGGACTTTTTTGATCTCCCTGGCTGTTAGTAGAACTTCTGGAATACATAGTGTTTACTTTCTGTATTTTTTTAATCTATTTATTTGTGGACATATGTCTCATTGTACAAATATAGGCTCCTTGCAGGCAAGGTCTATTTTGTTTTAATGTCATTAGTTTGTATGTAGCACAGGGCCTGGCACATAAATGTTTATTGATTGCTTTATTAATGATTCTTGGTGAATTGTGTTATGTACCATGCCAAACTCTTCTCATTTCTCCTTAAGTGAGTTGCCTTAGGGATAGAAAACAGATCTCTGTTGTGGTCCTAGCAGATGCACTGATTTATTGCTGGAAGTTAATTAGCCCAGCTGCTGTTCTAGTGTCTAATGACAATTCTTGGTAAAATGGCTAGATAAGAATTTCTGATAATATGTTCTCAAAGTTTTATACATTTTCTATTAAAATTACTTTTTAAAAATGTATAATATAATCACACTGAAATTATAATTATATATACATAATTATTGAAACAACAGTAGCTAATAATCTTATGTTTTAATGTTAACAAAGCTCTTATTTCACAACAGTCCTAAATGGTGGGTTGTACAAGTATTTGTTACTCGAATTTTAGAATGAGGAAACTGAATCTCAAAGGGGAAGTGATTTGTTCAGGTTCATTTAGCTGGTAATTAGCAAAGCAGTAACTCAAGCCCTGGCTTTCTGACCACAGAGTCAGGTCTTAAAAATTATTGAGGACTCTAAATACTTTTGGTTATGAAGGTTATCTCTATAGAAATGTATCATATTAGAAATTAAAATGAATAAGTATTTAATATTTATTTATTTTTAAATAAAAATGATAAACTCATTACATGTTAACACAAATAACATTTTAACATTAAATTGTCAATTACTTAAGGGATCATTTCTTGCCTCTTTTTGGTTTCCCAACACTTAACATGGTACCTGGTGTATAGTAGATGAATAATAAATATTTATTGGCTATTGACTATTTTTATGAAAAATAGCCATATTTTCCAAAACAGAAAAAAAATAATGAGAATAAGTGGCAATATTTTTACATATTTTGGCAAATCTTTTTAATGTTTAACTTAACAGAAGGCAGCTAGATTTTCATATCTGGAATTACATTCATTTTGATGTGATATGTTGTATTGGCTGAAGTATGTAAAGAAAATCTGTCCTCACACAGATATATGTTAGGAAACTGAGTAGTATTTTAATATTTAAATAATGATTTATTAAGATTACAAAAATGTTTTTGTCTTGTGGACTTCACTTGAAAGGGTCTTGGACACACACAGACACAGGAACTACTACATTATAATATTTAGGGTTCCTTTTAAAATATGCAGGGCCCAAATATTGCCAATGTTAAATTGCCTGTGATTAATCTCTCCATCCTTCTCTAGATTTTCTAATAATTCCACCTTTAGGTAAGGAAAGCATTTTTGCCAGCCTTCAATTTCTCAAGCAGATTTATTATATTTAGCCAATTGAAAAGTTTTTCTTCTAAGTGTGCTGGAATCTGTCCCAGGTGTGGGTAGCAATGATATCTAAAATCTCCACCTGGTCAATCTTGATATTAACCAAAGTAACCAACTGGTGTATGGAATACAAAAAGAAATAGCTATTGAAATATGAGGCAAATAATTGTAACCTTAACCTTGTCCCAGAATTGATAAGCAAGGATGATTTTAAAATTTATCTATATATCTATATATATCTATATATATCTATATATATATATGTATTATGCTATATATGTGTCTGAGTGAGAGGTGTCTTGAACTTTGTTCTTCTAGAAATAAAAGATAATACATAGAATATCTGTATACCTAGAAAATATCACAAAGGACTCCACTTTACTTTTATGAATTGCAACATAAACATATCTGCACCTATGCTGATATGAGTTGTTTCTTAAAACTTAAAAGAAAAGCCTTTTGACCACTTTCTTCAGGCAGATCTCCATAAAATGAACAGATTAACTCTTGATAAAACAATCTCCATAAATGTTTCCTGAAAGCTTAGATTATTTGAATGAGTTTACCTTTATAAGAATCTTCAGTCTTGGATTACCCTCTTCCTTGTTGAATGGCAAGGCTATCTCCTATTGAACTCTAAATTAGTATGGAGGGAAGGAGGAAGGGAAAGTTGGGGTGGAAAAAAAAAGTATTGCAATTATAACACTTCCACTGTGACTTTCAGAATAGTTTCTTGAGGAATTTTGAGTCAATGGACCACAAAGACTCGTAGATATAAGATGATTAACAAAAAAATCTATTTGTGAATTAAAGCCAACATGGAGAACAGGATTCTCCCTGACTTCGCTCACTAAATAGCATATCTTATATTGAAGAGCTGTGAAAGCAAAGAGTCACCTCAGATTGCCCACCCCTCTTTTTAATTTTCCTGCCCAAAATCTGCCTTATTTACTTACCCAGATTTTAGCAGCAAAATACCTTATTTCAGACTGTGCTGTTTACCTGACAGAACAGTCAAAATAGTTATCTGATTAGGAAGGCAATGACAGACTCTGAGCAATGTTCTCTGTGAGCCTCCCTGAATTAGGAGATAATAGAGCCGTTTAGTAACGGTTAGAGAAATTATTTATTAATAAATGGAACCTTTAATTTGGGAGGAATGTTTCATTCTTTCAAATTTCTTTTCCTCATCCTCCCACTCAGCCAAAATACAGCAGGGACAGAAGTTATTTCTTCCTCATGTGGGTTTTTCTCAAGGACTATTTTAGCAAAAGAGCAAATAGCAATAACAATAATGAGATGAAATATTCCATAAAGCACTAGTCTTAAGAGATGAGTGTACTGGATTCAAATATTGCCTATTAGCAGTGTAACTGTGAACAAGTCATTAACCTCTTAGTGTCTTAGATAACTAACCAATATTTTGTTACAGACTTGTTTCTGCTTTGTATTGGTAGATGGGATTTTTAAAACATACACACACACAGTATATATATATATACACACACACACACATATGCAATGTGTACATATAAATGTACACACATGTGTATTATATGTGCATAATATATGTTATATATATCATTTAAATCTATTTAGTATTATTTAGTAGTAGTACAAGAAACTATAACAGTCAATTTTTTTTGCTTTATTGTTAGTTCTTAGTTGCTTTGACAATAGGGAATTTTAAAGTCTCCCATTTCTCCCCCAAAATGTGTGTATGTGTGTGTGTATATATATACATATATATGTGCATGTGTGTATGTATATACATATATATTAAAATATAATTAGTATTATTAGATCCTGAAGCAACACTTGGCATATCAGGACAGTTATACAGAAAAAAAAAAATTGCTCTCTTGAAATCTCAGTCTTCCCTTCTCTTATCTCCCTGCTTACAGTCACAGCTGCTACCTAGGATAACATTTTTGCTTCATCTGCTATAAATGCATCTTCAGGCAACTTCTCAGAATGGCCATTGACATGAGACTCAAACATTTTGAAATTATACAGCTATTCCTAGATCAAACATTTAAAAGGTTATTTCAGGGCCCATAAGTCATGCAGAGATTTCTTTGGTTTCAGTCAACAGGTACATCTGTAGTTCTAACCCTCAGAACCCCAGGCTCAGGCTAGAAAATATGGACAATTCAGGAGAAGTATAATGCCTCACTCTACTCCTCCTAGAGCCTATGCCATAATTGGAAAGGCAAGACTAATACACATAAATCAATTAAAAAGCAATAAATATCTATAATTGAGTACAATAGTAAGTTTTGGAATAGAGCCTTCACTGGGAATTTATTGGAAAAAAAGATTACTTATCAACTCATTTTTGCCATATTCACTTAATCCCAGCTCTATCACTAAATGTGTGACTTCAGGAAAGTCACTTACTCTATTTGGCCACAGTTTTCTCATCTGTAAAATGAGGAGATTGGAAACACTAATGTATAAGGCCCTTTTTGATTCAAACATTATCATCCTATGATCTATGAACTTTATATTCTTTAGTTCTGGTTAATTAGATTATCTATATGAATGATGATTTCATGCCCTCATGATTGTAGGAATGTCTTTTTTCTTAAAACCTGTCCACTCCACAGTTTAGGATAAAAAAATAGTTAATGATCTCTCTTTCTCTTTCTCTCTCTTTTCTCTCTCTCTCCCTCTCTTCTTCATTCCCTGTTTCATCTCACCCTTCCTCTTACATCCCAGTCTCCCTCTTATACATATATTTGTGCTCTCCCTCCATTATTTTTTCTATCTCTTCTTCTCTCCCCTCTCTTTTCCCCCACAAAGCTTTAGACTTTTGGTTGAGGCAGAGGGATATATTGGAAAGAAAGCTTTCCTCAGATACATATTAACTGTGACCCCAGGCAAATAATTAATCATCTGCAATCAAAATTCCCTCAACTCTAAAATGAGAATGACAGTAGCACTTACCTCATACCACTGTCATGAGGATCAATCAAGATAACATGTAGAAATACATTGCAAACCTAAAGATCTAAGATGATGAGGATGATGATTGATGGTAGATGAGATACATACACAAATACATTTTTAACCCAAGGGGTCACTACATGAGGTTTGTGTTCTGATAATCCTGATTTTAAAAGCTCCAAGTCTGCAATAACTCTGCCTTTGAAAGTATGAAATATATGAATGGTTTATGATTATGCTCCAATTTAGAGGGAAAAAAACTTCACTAGAAAAGGTCAGTGTCTTTCCTGTATGGCTCCTATAGTAGTCCTCGAATAGAGGGACACAAAGACATGTAAAGGACATTTACAACCACAAGTATAAAGATATAAGATTAAAGCAGTCAGATGCAATCTATTTTTTTCAAATTAGATGCTTTTATTTATTTTTAAATAATATTTTATTTTCCCAAATACATGCAAAGATAGTTTTTAACATTTACTTTTACAAAACCTTTTGTTCCAAATTTCTCTCTCTCCGCCTTCCTTCCTTCCTGCCCTAGACCAGCAAACAATCCAATATAGGTGAAACATGCAGTTCTTCTAAAGATATTTCCATCTTTGTCATGCTGAGGAAGAAAAATACGATCAAAAGAAAAAAAGCACACAAAAGAAAAAAAAAAGATGAAAAAACTATGTTTTGATCCACATTCAGTCTCCATAGTTCACTCTCTGGATGTGGATGGCTCTCTCCATTACAAGTCGATTAGAATTACCTTGAGTCACTTCATTGTTGAAGAGTCACATCCATTACATTTGATCATCACACAATCTTGTTGTACAATGCTGTGTACAATTAGCATCAGTCCATGTAAGTCTCTCCAGGCCTCTCTGAAATCATCCTGCTGGTCATTTCTTATAGAACAATAATATTCCATAACATTCATATGCCATAATTTATTCAGCCACTCTCCAATTGATGGGCATCCCTTCAGTTTCCAGTTTCTTGCCACTACAAAAAGGGCTGCCACAAACATTCTTGCACATGTGGGGCCCTTTCCTTCCTTTAAGATCTCTTTGGGATATAGACCCAGTAGAAACACTGCTGGGTCAAAGGGTATGCACAGTTTTATTGTCCTTTGGGCATAGCTCCAAATTTGGATGCATTCTTTAACAGAATAATGGGCACACTTAGGAATGGGTGCTATCTAGAGTAAGGCAGCATGCAATGCTTCTTCCTTGTCGTTTTTTCTCCTTTCGTTCACCAGAATGGGGGCACTCAGATTTCACCTCCCTAACAGCCATTTTACCATTACTCTAAGTCTGAGAAGTAGGGTCAGCTTCACTGCTCCTGTGGCTACCACTCTCCTTTCTCTGGAGTCTTTGCTAAAACTGTAGGAAAAAAAGACTGCCTTCCAGTCCTGATCTCCTATTTGCTTCCTCTATTTTTAAACTGGGCAGAATTACAAGTCCCAGGTTCTTTTTGTGATTTAGGTCCCCTTTCCAGTCATCAGTCCTACCCTTTCCAGGGACTATTACAAATAAGGTAGACCATGAAAAAAAGTAAAGAAGAAATCCACCTAAGAACTTTAGGAAAGTTTGAGGAGACAGAGATAACTTTTAGTTCCTAGTTCTTAGATTGAAGAGCCCAGAAGGAAGAGAAAGGTTCCTGTACAAGGATAGTGAATAGCCTAACCAAATGCTCAGTGACAAAAATGACTGATTTTCTTTGAATGATGAGTTCTCTAAGGGGGCTAACGTAAAAAATCTGGAAATCTTGAGCATGTTTTCATGGGCCTTTGCATGCTAAGTGCTCTACTAGATTATTACTAGCTGTGCAATTTGGCTTTTCTACCTTTCTTGTTGATTAAAAGATCCCTCTGGAAGACTGGTGGAGAGGGGTCACTCTTTATTAATGACTGACCTACCATGAATCACAGACAACAAAAAGCTTTGTTCAGCTTCCAGTTAATGTACCTTCAGTCAGGAAAGGTTTTGTTTTCTTTGTTATTTTTTAAAATGCTCTTGTCAATAGATTGTCATTCAATATTTGTTTAACTTAAATTTAAAGAACCACCTACCACCTTTTGCCCCAACTGAATCCAATCTATCTTCAGTCTATAGAAAGAACAATATCCCAATCCCAATGGCCTGACCCAGGCTTTGTCTTATTTATTAACCTTCCCATTGCAGCTTCAGAACTTGGCTGATAGCTGCTTAGTCAGTTTCCTGTCAAAAATTAGAGGTGTCCTTATGCTGACAACCTCAGAAATATTAACTAGAACATGATAGGGGTTTGGGGTTAGAAGGATATATTCCTTACCTTGAAGAGATTATTTATATAAAGGAAATATTTTTACCACCCCAAATATGAAGGTTTTTATTGACAAATTGACCAACCTTATGTTCTCTAGGGAGAAAGTCAATAGCCTGATGCCTTTTGGGTCAGGCCATTACCACACAGAATTACAATGGCTCATGCAATAGTCTTAGAATTTTCTCTAAGAGAATTTTTCTCCTTTAAAAAAATTGTTAGGTGGGACAACTTTATTTATTCTGATTTCAGTGTTTCATGCTATTTGAAAGTAACCTTTTCTCCATCCTAAGAAAAGAACTTGAGCATAACTGACTTCAGAGGTCTAAGTGAAAGATCTCGTGTCATTCTCTTTAGCTAAAAGACAGCAGTATCTGCATATTTATGGTTTCTAATCCCTTTGGATAAGAGTACTTAAACAAAATATCTTTTCCTATAAGGTTCAGTGCTTTGGGTCTTGGGAGTTAGAAGATTAAACTCTAGACATCAACACCTATTAACTATGTGACCAGAGGAAAGTCACGTTATTTCAGTTCAAAGTTATCTATCTCTCCTCAAATTTCCTTACAGTATTGTACTTCATCTGGACACATCACAATATATCTTGTACTTTTTTTGTACATATATAATAACCCTAAATTTTAAGTTCCTTGAAGGCAAAGGCTAGGTTTTTTGCTGTTTTTCATCTTTGTACCTCTGGAATACCACGAAGGCTTGTTATTCAGTCGTTTTCAGTCATATTTCATTCTTCATGTCCACATTTGATGTTTTCTTAGCAGAGATACTGGAGTAGTTTGCATTTCCTTCTATAGATCATTTTACAGATGAGGCAACTGAGGCAAACAGAGTCAAGTAACTTGGCCAGAGTCATACAGCTAGTAATTGTCTGAGGCTATTTGAACTGAAAAAGAGAAGACTTCCTGACTCCAGTCCTGGCACTCCATCTACTGAGCCACCTATTACAAAGGCATGGCCTCTTTTAAATGTGTAGAACTAGACTGAAAATTTTAAGACTGAGTATGTAGATAGAGAGCTTTACATTTATTTTCCTACCTCCAACTAGCTATTTTTGAAGAGAAACAGAAAAGAAAGTGAAAAGAAGCCACTGGGAACAGTATTAAAAGGTACCCTGAGCCACAAAGACCAGGAATTTAAGTCCCTTTTGTCTCTAACAGGCATTGGATGTGTGACTCAAATAAATCATTTAACCACACATGAGTGCTTCAGGCTGCTCTTTAGCCTGTTAACTCTAGAAAGACAGGCACTTCCCAAGCAGGAAGCTCCAGGTATAGATGAAATTATAAACCCAAGCTAAAAAGAAAAAGGAAAGAAAAAAAGAGAGACAAAGGGGAAATTTGAAATGCTAAATTTAAAATCTCCCTTTGGAGGAGCTTCTCCCTAATCTGAATGATAAAGCTCCTAAATCAATGAGCAGATTATATCCCTGAAAATAATTAGGTATTCATATACTTAAAATACATAAAGAACTAGAATTTGTTTTCTACTTTTCTTCATTACTCCAGAAACTACTGGCTTTTTTTGATGTTGTTAATAATTTCATATCATTATAATCAGTTCAGATATATTATTTTGACATAAACCTCTGCTTATGTCAAAATAAGGAGTAAGGCTGTCATATCTTTATCCCTTACTACTTCAGTTTCCTCCCTTCTAAAAGATAGATTCTTCCCTAAACGAGCTAACATTCTACTTCCAGGAAGGAAGGATAACCCCAGGAACTTGTAGAAATTAAAATTGGTGATTTGGAGAGGAAGGCACAATTTTTCTAGTCTCTTGTTGTTCTCAGCCACCCAGAGTCCTCATTCTAGTCAGATTACCCAGGTATACCTAATTTAGTGCTCCCATCCATCCTTGCCTTTCCCTATTCTTCTGCAGCTGTATTCCATTCCCATAGGAACCTCCAGGTGCTTCATGCAAGTCTGATTAATGAATAATAATTAAGAAATCAATTAATTATTAATGGATAAACAAATGGAAGTAAAATCTCATAACATTTTAATTGAGATCTACACTTTTTTAACTCAAAAAAAGGATTCTCATGGGGAGGAGTGTGCGTGTGCAAATTTTGGTCCCTGTGGAGAGTTAGTATAGAACATAATTTTTTATTGCCTTTAAATTTCATGAAATCAACTGTCCATTGAGAGATTGGACCTCATGGCCAAGAATCCCCTAACTAACCAAAACCACATTCATCCATAGAATAGAAATACTAAACACAGGAATTCTTAATCCTTTCAGTGCCAGAGATCGTTTTGGTAGATTGATAAAGCCTACTGAACACTTCTCAAAATCTATTTTTTTTAATTCATAATTGAAAGAAATGCTAAAATTCGGTTAAAGGTTAGTGGAAAAAAAAGATGTCAATTTTTCCCCATTCAAGTTTACAAAGTTCCTGAAAAATCTATCCCTGGAACCCAAAAGGGACAGCTGATTGACCCTATTGTAGAACAAATGGTATTTGGGGCAGATTATTTTATTTGTCCAGATCTCACTTGTAAAGGGATTAGGAAGTTTAGATATGATGATTTCAGAAGTTTCCTTCAGCAAAAGTAAAAAAAAAATTCTAGGAAGAGTAATAATTCATGTGGTGTTCATAAATTTAAAAAGAGGTCTTTTTTCCATTTCAGACTATTATTTCATCAACATTATCCTGATGACCAAGCCTTATTTTGACTCAAAGCTGAGTCAAAGTCAAAGGCTCCCAGGTGGACCTGTATTTGAGCTGGGCTTCACTGACCTTAAAAGTCATGAGTCAGTTAGCCTTGTCTGGAGAAGGGGGAGGAACATGACAAATGGACTACAATTGTTAGTAATAATCGAAATCTCCAATGTCTGGGGCTGCTGGACAGAGCAGGGCAGTAGAGGAATTTAGACCTGATTCCATGCTAACAAAGGTGTGTGGCTCTCTCCTTCATACAGCTTGGAGAAATAATTTCCCTTTGATAGATTTTTATTTACTGTTATGTTAACATGAAAGTCAAGCATCATAGACTGATTATATATCCAAATGAACACATAATACTAAAGGTCTCAGTAGAGAAAGTGCAGGGCCTGCAGTCAGAAAGCCTGGAGTTCAAATCTAGCCTCAAACACAAGCTGTCTATCATTGATCAAATCATTTAAGCCTCAGGTTCTTCATATAAAATGGGGATAATTGTAGTACCTACTTCTCAGGGCTATCGTGAAGATTAAATGAAACAATAATTGTAAAGCACTTAGCACGATGCCTGATACACAGTAAGTGCTATGTAAATATTAGTTGTTTTCTTATCACTCTCTGTATGTGTGTGTGTGTGTATAAGTATTTATAAAGTAAACCATTTATAGAACTCTATATCAATGTCAGATATTTTTGTTATTGTTGTTAAGTAGATTTTAGGAGTCTAAGAGATTATTCTACCCAGAAACTTTCACTTTCTTTGCTTGAAATTTCAGCATTAATGACTAATTTGGCAGTCATTGCTGTGGGGGTTGTTGGAGTACTAGCTTTGGTATAGAGATTAAAAAAATCACTGTAGAAGTCAGGAGTTCAATTTTGTCTCTAACACTAGCTGTACAACTACAGGCTTATCTTTTAACCTCACTGTTCCTCAGTTTCCCCATTGTAAAAGGATAAATAAATGTTGTCTATTATTATTTTGTAAAGCATTACCCTCTCTGAGGATTTCCTCAAAATGCAAATAAAATGACCCTGAGAGATATACCTTTATATTCTTACAAACACTTTGATGGAAATTATCTTATCAGATCATTCCTTGACTGGAACCACACTTTAGAGAAATAGGAATAATTACTATCTCATTTGATTCTCAAAACAATCTTTGGAGAGTAGTGGGTTTTTTTTTTCTTTTCTTTTCTTTTTCTTTTCTTTTCTTTTTTTTTTTTTTACTAATTATTATTTGTTTTTATTATTTTTTGCTATTTTATAGATAAGGAAACTGGGACAGACAGAGGTTGAGTTACTTCCTCAGGGTCATACAGCTAGGGAATGTCTGAGATAAGATTTTATTTCAAGTCTTCCTAGGGCCAATTTCTACACTTTATTTCTACAATTTCTATACATATTGCCACTAGAGAATTGTAGTATTGGAAATGATTTCCGCACATATTTTGCCCATTTCATACACAAAAAATAACTCCCTTTTACAATATGCCCAAACAACTGGGCAATCCAACCTCTGGATCAACACTACCAGTGAAGGGGAAACCTACTATGTTCAGAGACTGCTCGTGGCACTTCTGAATAACCTTGCTTGCTAGGAAATTTTTCTTGACATCAAGTCTAATTTCTGTGTTCCCTGTCTACAGTATCCACAAAGTAGAAAGAGTGTTTGATCTCTACTGAGCATTGCAAAACACTGAAATTATACCTGAATATCCTTGTTTTGAGATTTCTCAGAAGGGCCAGCATGCTGTAATAAAGCTTCTACTTTGAAAGATATTTCTTTCAATGGGATGTCAATACAGGAAACACAGTGATTTTTGTATGGAAAATCTAGAAGTGAAATAAAATAGCAGGGGAGCAAATCAGATATAAACCTGATTGAATACAGGTGTGCTTTACATTATTCAATAGATATGTTCAAGGTGTCTGTAAATTGATTTTTATTTTGAAACAAAAATCACCTTAAATAAACTTAGAGAATCTTACTGGTTTTGTACAACCAGAAGAAAAGCTTTTTATGAGTTAAAGAAACCCTTGTTAATACAAATAATTTCCTTCTAACAACTCATTTATGTTTTTTCTTTTTATACTTCTAGCTTTCTTAAAATTTTACACATGTGTACTAAAAAGTCAATGAAAATGAATGTCAAGAGAAATATAGAAAAACAAAAACAATAGGCAGCTACAAAGATAGGTAGATTTGTTCCACCTAAGGCCAACAGGTCAAAGTAGAAGAAATGGGTGGAAAGCTGCAAAAAGGACCATTTAGAAACCTTAATGAAAAATATATGTAAATACATGTAACCCGTGATATGTGGCGCTTGAAAATTTGGGAATCATATTGAATGGATCTAATCCTGAGGCTGACCTCAAAGCGTTATTTTCTCATTTTGGTTCATTGCCCCCATCTAGAATTACTTCTGGAAAATCTTCTAATGTATACTTGAAGGTAGAGATATTATCTATATGGGTAAAAGGAGGTCCTTAGCTTGTCTACAAGTTTTTGGGTTTTAGTCATTTTTAGTCACATCTGATTCTTTGTGATCTTTTTTGGAGTTTTTTTTTTTTTTTTTTTTGGTTGAGAAACTGGAGTGATTTGCCATTTTCTTTTCCTGTTCATTTTACATATGAAGAAATTGAGGTAAACAATTGAGCCACTTGCCCAGAACCATACAGCTAATAAATGTCTGAAACTGGATTTGAGGTCAGGGCTTCCTGACTCCAGACATGGCACACTATTCACTGAACAACCTACCAAGATCAATATGAATATCCAAAAATCTACAAAAGTGCAATGGGATGCGTTGGGAGAAGTGAATTCCTCCTCACTGGAGGGTTCCCAAGCAGAGGATGTTTGACCCCATGTGACATACAGTGAAATGGAAACTCTTTTTCAAAATTGGATTGAACTCTGTGAGATCTGGGTCAACTTTGAAATTAAGAATAAATAATAACAATAGCTAGAATTTATATAGCATTTCATTTGATCTTTACAATAACTCTAGGAGATAGATCCTTATTGCCATTTTAGAGAGAGCAAGTTGTAGACTTGCTATGATCACACAATTGATAAATGGCTAAGGCTAGACTTGAACTCATATTGTCATGAGGCCAAATCCAGTGTTCTATCCACTGTGCATTAAATTCTATATTTTTGACTCTTTAGGGAAGCAGTAATAATTTTAAGGAGTCTACAACTTCTATTAAAATTATAGCCCTGAAAAAAATGATTCCTTTACCATGAAACTTCAACTCTGTTCTGAAACCTCTTTTTTACTTATTAATTACTTAGATGTCAAATATTACATCTATGCAAATGATTTTCCAATTTCCTCCCCCCCAAAAGACTTATGATTTCATCAGTTTGGGAAACCCTGAATATGAAAACTAGCCAATTTGCATTTTGCCTATCATCTCTAGACTTAGGATGGGACCCCTGAGAGAATTCAAGTAGCTTGCCATGATCTCCTAGGTTATATGTATCAGAGACAGTATCTGAACCAGAGTTAGCCATTAAATAACTATACTATATTGATTCTTAAATCTGTATGTTATCTGTTTTAGTCTCTTGAATTCCAATCCCATCATCTGCTTACCAAACATCTCTCAGCCTGAATATCCAGTTGCAATCTCAACTTGGCCAAAAGAGAATATATATTGTGTTTACTCCTAAAATCATCCCTACTCAAAATTTCTCTCTTAGTTCTCAGGTCTCCACCATCCTTCTAGTTACTCAGATTCAGAACCATAGTCATCTTTCCAAATCTCATCCACATTCTTTCTCTCCTTCCCTTCACTGTAGCAAATGTATTCTTTATCAAGGTGCTGGGATTCTACTTTCATGATCTCTCTGACATCTGTCCTTATCACTCACTCCAAGGGATCCTAGCCTATTTCAGGTCATGATTCCTCTCTCAACTGTGCTATTATATTCACCTTCTAATTGGGCTCCCTTACATTTACTTTCTGCCACCTCTAATCCTTCCTTTATATAAGAATCTTCCTAAAACAGCAGTCTGATCATGTAACTCCCTGGTCAAGAATTTTATATGATTCCCTAATTCATGGAGTATAAGATAATAAAATAACTTTTCAGATTATCATTTAATGTTCTTCATAATCTGACTTCACTTTACTTTTCAAATAAGTTAATAAGTATTTATTAAATACTATGTATCAGGAACTATTCTAGCCACTGAGATTATAAACACATAAATGAGGCAGTGCTTGACTCCAAGCAACTTTCATTCCAGACTAATTTGATATTATTTACCTTCATATTTTCCACATTCCAGCAAAATGAATTTATTGTGCTGTTTTCTCCATATGTATTATTCCTTTTTATTATTATTGCTTTTGGAAAGCCTGTTCCCCACAATTAGAATGCACTGCTTCCTCCTTTCTACCTCTTAGAAGCCTTCTCTTCCTTCAAAGCTCAGCTGAGGCTCCACTCTTTACAGGAAGCTTTATCTTGTATTTATATACTAAATTCCCAGTAGAATGTAAGTAGAACTTAAAGCTAGGGCTGGTTTTTATTCCTTATCTTTGAACCCTCAATTCCTAGAGTAGTGTCTTATACATGTCTGGTGCTTAATAAATGCTTATTGCATCCTAGTTATGCTGTCATTCAGCAGATGATTTATTCAATGACAGTTCATTTGTATATGACATTCTGTACATTACTTCATTTGCTCCTTAGAACCACCCTGGGGCAAGCTGTAGGATAAAGATGATTACCTTTGTTTTACAGAGAAATAAAGTGACCTGTCCAGTATCATACAGTTATTAAGTGGTAGAAGTCACATAATGTATTTCCAAATCCAGTGATCTCTCCTCCTATCACATTACTTCCTTTTATAAGATTGTTTCAATGAAGCCAAATTCCATGGTGTTTCACATAACTGGAGTTTTCCCCTAAACCAAGTAAGGACCAAGGTATGCCTGTATTTGAAATTCTAGGGTATCCCAACCTTGACAATTCATTAGAAAAATTTGCTTTGTTTTCTTGCTAGGGTAGTCTTAGATGTAAGGGATGGAACCATGTCAACCTTGAAGCTAAACCTGTCTGAGTACTCATTATCCCCTGTAGTTTTTCTCCTTAACCTCACTCCTATTTTATGCACTGCCTCTTGGACAGAAATGTCCAAACAGAACTCATTATCTTTTCCCCAAAGCGCTCTCATTTTTCTCTATTTCTATCCAGGGCATCAGCATCCTTCCTATATAACCTCAGTGTCACATTCAACCCTTCACTCTCACTAATATCACCTAAGCAATCAGTTGCCAAATTTTGTCTCCATCAGTATCTCTTTTTTATGTCTTGTCTTCTCTACTCCCACAGCCACCACTATAATTTAGAGCCTCATTGCCAGTTGCCTGGAACATAGCCTTCTTTTCACTCTAATGGAGCCTCTGTATATCTGCTAGCTCAAGGGCGGGAAGTATTCTACCTTTCTTTTTATCTTCAGCATTTAGCACAGTACCTGGCACATAGTAGGCACTTAATGCTCATTGACTGACAGTGATTTCCTGACAGCCCAGATCTGACCATGTGGTACATTGTAGAACTCCTCTCACCCAAAACTTTAATAAATTCCCATACTTCCCTAATATCTCTGAAATTTGGGTAGTGTTTAAGAATCTTCACAATTTGTCCTTTTCCTACCTTTATAGTTTCTAATATATTATTCCCCTCCACATATTCTGCTCTCTAGCCATATTGTCCTACTCACTACTCCATATCTCATCAACCTGCCTTTGCTTTGTCTGTCTCTAGAAAACAATCTCTCCTTTCCATCTCTTTCTCAGAATTCCTTTTTTCCTTCAAAACACAACTCACTTTCTTCCACATCTTCCAGTGCCAATGAATTCCTTCCCAAACTACCTTTCATTGAATAATTGTATATATTATGCAGCTACTTAACACACAAATGTTGTCTCCCTGATCGAATTTCTTAATGTTTCTTAGCCACCAGTAAGTAGGCCTCCCAAACTGAAATTACCTTATTTTCATGTTGCTTATATGTTGTATATATTTATATTCCTATTTCCTCCCCTTATGGTACATAGATTCATTGGGGGAAGGAACTGTTTCAGTTCTGATTTTCTGTTTGCAAGACCTGGTACATAGTAGGTACTTAATAAATCTTTGGTGATTGATTGCCTAAAGAACATTTTTTTTTTTAAATTTTTCCCCCAAAGCAAATCTGTTAAGTTACCTGAAAAAACAAGGGCAGGGTTGAGTAGCATCAGGTTGTACAAACTGTACAACTGTCACAGACCAAAGAACTGAGGACAAACACTCCATCTTCAGTAAGAATTTATAAAATACAGGTTGCATTCCAAGAAGAGTGTGCTTCTTTCTGGGAATGCAGAGACATAGGCAAAACTTTACATCAATCAGCATAAAAGCACCAACTAGCTGTGTTAGGAGATAACACATAAATAGAATAGCATATGCAAAAAAAAAAAAAAAAAAAAACCATCAATGCAAGGCAAGGGAGGTAGCTGGCTCTAGCAGCCAAGGAGAAATCAAGAAAAGCCCCATGGAGGAAGCAGCATCTGAACTGAATTTTGAAGGAGAACAGACATTTATCAGAGGTTAGGCTGATTTGTTTACTCACCCACAATTTTCCAGAGATCCACAATTATACTTCCATGTAAAAGATGTGTTTTTAAAGATAACCCTGATCCCTAATCTCATGTTTTCAAAGGTAAAAAAAATTTTAAGGGACAGATTTTTAGAGTTCTTTGAGGGTTAATGTAATCTCCAGTCTTTTTAGATTGAATAAAAGTAGCACACACTTTAGAAAAAAAAAAAAAAAGGTCAAAGGGAAATTACTGCATAATTTCAAAATGTTAAGTCAATTTGAACAAGTTTGGAGGAACATTTTTAAGGCATACTGTAAAGGCAACTCTTTTTTTTTTTTTTTTTTTTTGATATCTGTTGAATTAGGTGGTTTATCAAGGTCCCTTGAAATTCCATCATAATCACTAAATGCTTTTTAGGTCCATTTTATGAGCAAGGACTTAGACCTTCACATCTCTTCCAGATAGCTCCAAGAAATGTCTTCTTTGTTTGGACTATCACCTCTACCTCTTCCTCACCAGAACCTTGAACTCTGCTCTCATATTTGACAGCTGAAGGTTTACATTATTTTCCTGAGACCCAGGCCTCTATGCTACTTCCTGACCATCTGAAAACCATATAGTTTCATGTACCTTCACTCTCCATCCACCCCTTTCTTCTAGCTCCTTTTCATTTATTGTCTTCATCCATTAGATTATAAGCTCCTTGAGGATTGCAATATCAGTCCTTAGAACAACCTGGGGAACTTAGAAAATGGTAAATGTTCTGTCTATTCAACAAGCTAGTCAAGGACAGGCACTCACAAAAAGAAATGAATTGCTTTTAAGGAGACTATAGTAATTTCACTGAGGAAAATACAAGAAGAAAGTAGGTACAATAGAATTTGAGAAGAAAGAGCACACAGATATGTAGGGGAATCAGGAAAGGTTAAAGTAGGAGATACTTTTGAAGCAATATGGAGTGTTTTTGTAACCATACATATTCCCAAATAATACAATTATTATGTTTTGGAAGACTGCAACTTTTCTACATTAAAAAGGGGTCCTTCCACAATCAAAGTGAAGAACCACTCTCCTGAAAACTGCATAGTCTCAGTTAGGGGTGACTGCTAGGAGATGATGATGCCTTAATGGCCATCTGGTGATCTGGTGGTCCTGACAATGAGGTTTCCTATAGCAAGTCAATCAACAAGTATTTGTGTGAATTATTATAGATCACACTTCCCTACCTTGTTCTCTCTCTCCCCCCTCCCACATCCTCCCATGTATATAAACTTTTAAAATGATTGAAAGGGAGCTCTGGTTTAGGATTTTGTTAAAATAATAATTGCCGAGATAATGTGAGCTTCAGAAATTCAAAGCACTCTACCAAAGCTTGCTGGCAATTTAACGATGTCAGGATACCAACTTACCTTTGTTCTCTGATTCATTATTTTAAATAGACTTGAGTGAGGGAAAGGGCTCCTTGAAAGAAAAGATTGACACTTGGTAATATTAATTCTTTAAGTTTCAGAATTCACTCAAACTAGGCAAAACATAAAATAATAAGGAGCAGGGACTAGTAGGTTCCAGAAATATATTTTTTCAGAGATGAATCTTCCTTTTGCAGACTTTAAAGTGGCATTTTTACACTATTAGCTAATGTTACTTGAAAAGCATCATGGTATTGGTGTATGTAACCTTCTTTGTCAGAAGGGATGAAGGGATATGATCGCCTTACCTTAAACAACTGTGAGTTGTAGCTGTTGTTACAGTATGATCAATGGAAGCAGATGCACGTTGGGATAGACTTCCATATGGTATCCCAGATGTGCAGACTGTTTATGAAAGAATTATTGTAACTTTCAGAATAAAGATAGCAGATAAATATATGTTGCAATCACAGGATAACACATCTAATCGTCAGAGTTTCGGAGAGGGGACCAGGCATATTTTATTTGTTTGTATTTTTAAACCTTATGTAAAATATCTGATTTTATTAGGGCTTTATTTTATTTTTTTTTTTTAAGGAGCAGCTCTAATTGGCAAAAGACCATAATAATGTATTTCTTAATGCTGCCTAATTGCCTTTACAAAATCATCCCATAAAAATACTCATTATAAACATGGCATACAAAAAATGTCATTCATTAACTTGGAAATAAAATTATAATTACAATTATAAGGCTTTGAGGCGGTTCCGTTAAGAGGGCTTGCCTGCTAATTGCAGAGTTTAAGATTGCTAATTTAATAGTGGACCCAAACACAATGTCAAACGTAGAGTTTAAAAGGTTGGGATATTTAAAATCCGTCTCTCTCTTGCAGGGATCATGTTGGATGGATAGAAGAGCAAAGTTGACTTTTGGTGTTTCTTTTTAAAACTCTTTGTAAATGGGATTGGGTAAGGGAGAGAGAGGCGTGGGCTGAATAGGGTCCTCCCCTGAAATCTCTATTTTAGGTGGGGGAGCTCTCTGGCCGCTGGGGTACCTGCAGGGAGCGGGGCGGGGAGCTCCGGACGGGCGGGGCCGGGAGGGAAAGGGAGGGTCCGGTTGGGCTGGGGAGGAGGGTGGGGCTGGCGAGCGCGCGGACGCGGGCGCGGGCACGGGCCCGCGCCAGGGGGAGGTGGCCGGTCGTGCATGGAGCAGCCCTCCTCTTCTGCAGAAGCAACTGCAGCGTCCCTTTCCCTGCAGCAGCGCGGCGGCCATTGGCTCCTCGGTGACACGTGACAGTTGGAGCCTTTTCTGAGTCTTTTCTCGCCCATCTGTGTGCAGGGCACTGATAGGCCAGGCTGATGCGCAGGCAATTTATCATCCTGATCTCCCACTGAGTCAGGGAGCTCTCCTGTCACCAGTATTGATTTCAGAGGATGGACTAAATTTCCTAGGATTTCCATTAAGAATTAAGAAAAAAGCTCTAAGCACGCAGGGTAGCCAGACAGACATGGATATGAGATGGCACTGTGAAACCTCGCAGGTAGCTTCTTCTATCACAGCCGATACCGAGCACAGACTTAGCACTGCAGCATGCAGGGTTTAAAAAACCATTAGTCTAAGAAAAAAATAATAATAATACCAAAAGTCATTTGGACCAATTACTAAAACGAATTTTTAAATATGAAAGACTATCTCCTTGGAGATTGCATGGCATTAAAATTAAGATCAAATTTATGCACGCTGTATGTGAAATCTAGAAAAGCTTTTGAAAATTAATTTTTTTCAAAGAAAATAACTCTTTAAACCCTGGGCATGATTGCTTCTATTTTTCATTTGCTGCTTTTGTGAGCATCCGAGGTTCTTCAGCATGCTTATGGCAACAGCAACAAGATTTTATATTTATATATTATACATGTGTAAATAATAAGTGTGTATACGTATATGTGTGTTGAGTGGACCCAAGTAAAAGCATGAATAAAGGCTGCTTCCATGACTTGCCTGGCTGCTGTATTGTAATGGCATAGTGATGTTTTGTTTGGAGATGCTTAGATCCTGACCATGCATGCTTTTATGGCACAGTGGGGTTTTCTTGGAGAATTTGTAGAGCTGGGATGTCTGTGAGTTAAATGCATGTGTGGTGGGAAAGAAAATGTTTTAACAGTGAATTTCAACATTAATTAACAAATGAAATGATTCCGTGTTTGTTGATTTCTTAGCCTTAATTCCTATCACTGGGTGGGGGAGGAGAAAGTCATCTACTTGTGTGTAAGAATGGCAGTATTTGTGTGGTGGTGGTGCTTCAAAAGAAGTATATTTCCTTGCTTATTTCAGATGTGTAGAGCAAGACCTGAATTTTTTAAACCTACCAAACAGGGAATTTAAAAAATTCTCCATGTTAGTCTGTTAGAGTGTACTGGTTCTAAAACAGCTGTGTGTTTATGGGAGGAAAAAATACATATATATGCGTGCTTGTTTCTGTGTGTGTATGAGTTGTTAGGTGAACAGTTGATAGCCTCCTTGCTAGTCCTTATTCTTGTTTCTAAGAGCAAAAATGGCTTGCCATTTTAACATTTGTATGGCCCTTGGGGATTATGCTGGCAGAAGCCAAGACTATTACCAGATGGGACAAGCATGCTCTGACAGAGAGTAGAGAGAGACAATAGGTGGGGGAGGAGCAGATGGATGGGCTGGGGAGGGGAGGAGGAAAGGAGAGCTTGGAGAGGAGAGGTGATGGGGGCTTAATGGGAAAGAGGCTGTAACCTCACTTCTAAGAGAGGAAGAAAAAAAAAAAAAAACTAGGCTTACTTTTTCTTTGGATTAGAAGACATTGCAAAAGCTATTGTGACAACCTGTTTTCTTTTAGATTTAGTTAGCAGAGGTAATTGGAATTGAGTAGGGGAAATTCATTGAATTTGACTTGCTTTGCCAAATTATGAACAATACCTAACATGATGCTTTTTTCATGATGTCAGATTTTTGAAAGGTTATGTGTGGAATAGAATTTAAAGCTATATTAATTTTTGAGATACTGGAATATAAATATGGATGGCAGATAATAGTGGCTCTATTTCCAGCATGTGTGGCTTTGAATATCAAAACTCAGTTGTCTTTGCCTTACCTGGTTGATACCTTCTAAAGATGTAAGGTTTCCTAATCTTTTTCCCATGAATGTTTTCCTTATCTAAAATGTTATACTCTCTTGTGAATCTGTTATTCATCTTTCACTCTTGGCTTTTAATATATGTTAATTTCTAGAATAGTAATTTTCTAGTGTTACTAGAATTTCTAGAATAGTATTTCCTTTTCCTTTTCTTTTTCCTCAGCTATGGGTTCTTTGTTTTGTTTTGTTTTGTTTTGTTTTGTTTTGTTTTCAAGGAATGGGGCATGGTTATGGACGCTGGCTTAGGTCCAGACCAAAGCCCTCAGTGAAATGAGTTTCTCAGCAGCTTCCATCAACAATCCTACACATCACCCGAGCAGCCACGGAATTGGACACAGCTGACAGCTTTTGCCTGGAAAGGGCTTAAGGGCTGAGCCAGCATGGAAATCAGTTTGTTTCTTAACACCCTAATATTAATAATCCTTCCAGGTCAAAACAGAAGTAGTTGTCAGAGGTTTCAGCGTTTTCCAAATGAAACCAAGATACAGAAGTCACGGTCTAGAAGTGTCACTGAACTTAATAAAAAATATTTTAAAAAATCAAGCTAATCAGACATTCAGAATCCCATCCATATGTAACCTTAAGAAATATACAATTTCTAACCTAGTGATTTACTCACCAGGAATTTGCTGGTGAAATTTAGTTTCCTTTATTTGGTTTTATACAACAAATGCTTTTATTTAATTATATACAACAAAATTCTTTCCAACAAATCTTTTAAACCATCTTGCCCTTCCTCCTATACTTTTTTCATGTGTTTGATTGACATTTCTAACCTTCATTTTGTCAGAATGTAGTCTTCTTTAGAAAGTGAATGCCATTATTTTTGAAACTTTTGGGAGTGGATTCTATATTGAAGTAAAACCATTTACTCAGAACTTTCTGGTTTCTTCCTAATATGTCTGTACTTTTTCCTTTCTCCTCCTTTCTTCCTTTCCTCCCTCCCTCCTCCCTTCCTTTCTCTTCCTTCCTTCCTTTCCCTTCCTTCCTTCCTTTCCCTTCCTTCCTTCCTTTCCCTCCTTCCTTCCTTTCCCTCCTTCCTTCCTT
>JAJPUD010006234.1:25850-44975 GCA_023553655.1 Myrmecobius fasciatus | reverse complement strand
TCCTTCCTTCCTTTCCCTCCTTCCTTCCTTTCCCTCCTTCCTTCCTTTCCCTCCTTCCTTCCTTTCCCTCCTTCCTTCCTTTCCCTCCTTCCTTCCTTTCCCTCCTTCCCTCCTTTCATCCTTCATTCCCTTCCCTCCCTCCTTCCTTCCTTCCTTCCTTCCCTCCCTCCTTCCCCCCTCCCTCCCCATTGGAGGATTCCTAAAAACAAGCAAAATGGGTACTTGGCTACTCATCTAAGCAGCTTAATTAGGTGAGGTTCCTTTGGGGACCTTGTGAAAATAATCTCCTGAAATTCCAAGGAGAAACAGAGCTTGCCGGCAGTACTTTGGAAAGTCATTTGTGTTTTGGGAGTTTGAGTAATGCTGATGAAGCATAATAGCAGGACATCCAAGCTGTGGTGAGAAGCTTTGCTTCTTTTCCTTATTTTATTTATTTATTTATTTTTTACCTTTTTTCCATTGACTCTGCACATTTGAGGTATCCTAAAAGGTTGATATTCAGATGTTGTTTAAAGTAAAAACAGAAAGGATTAGAGGGACAGAGTTGAGACCATCTACTTTTCAAGATATGGCATTTGATAAAAAAAAAAGTGTTATTAACTTGAGAAGTGTGGATACATTAGTAAAATAATATTACATTGTATATTATGGTTATGGTGAAATGTCATTGTCTCTTGTGCTTTGCATGTGACACTTTAATTTTTTGAAATGAGCTTGTTCCATAGCATCTGGGTGCATTTACTTAAAGTACCATTGATTAACACCATGATGAATATAGAAGACAATCAAACAGTAATTGGTGGGAAGTTCTCTTCTAATCTACATTGTTTAATCTTTACAACAGTATAATTATTTGGCTACCTCTTCTAAGGGAAAAAGTCCTTTTGGAGTCAGACTGAGTATAATCCAAGACAAAGATTTCACACTTTTGGACACTCTTTCATCCTTTGCATAGTATTTACCTAATTTACAAATAAGAACTTCACTGAAATGCAAAGATGCATTGCCTCATTTTGCCTCCCTGTTGCCTCTTGTCCCTTTACTTCTTTCTTCATTGTTTATAGATTCTGTTGACTTTGGTATAGAGTGAAAAGGTCATTGGCACTTGATTTTCTTCATTTGTAAAATGAGGAGTTTGGCCAAGGGAGAAGGTTTTGGAAGGCTCCTTCCAGTTCTAAATCATAAAATCAATTTCATTAAAATATGCTTCTGCTTGGGTTTGCTTTACATTTATTATGTTTGATCTCTTAGCTTCCTCTCAAGTATTAATAATATTTAACATAAACATGTTGACTTGACTTTTCCTCCTATCTGAGATACACTTGATGATATCTAAATCTTTTCCTGTTTTTTTTTTCTTTTTGATAACAAAGATTTGAATCTAGTATCTAAGTGTATTTAAGTATTTTTGAGCAATATCATCTCATTATATACAGTAATTAGATGAGAGTTCATGGAGTTCCCTGGACTTGTAGATGTCTGGTCAAAATTCAAGGAAGAGTTCTGAAATATATAAACTACCAGTCTTCTCCCTCCCTTCTTCCCTCCTTTCCTTCTCTCCCTCTTTCCCTCTCTCTCTTCCTCCCTCCCTCCCTCCCTCCCTTTGTTCCTTAGTTCCTTCCTTCCTGCCTTCCTAGCTTTATTTTCATTTCAAAAAATGGTGTCTAGTTGCCACTGACAAATTTACCAACCTGTCAGTTTATTGCTTCTACTTGAAGTTACTAGCTAGAAATGACTTAAAACTCCTTCAGATATCTGTATTCAAGTGTTGAAAATGTAGTTGGAGATTGATAAGGATTTTTTTTCAGCCTATCAAATTGGTTTTAAGCAGTTCTTGTTACAAATAATTTAGTTGATCTTTTAGAAAAAGAGAACTTAAAGAAATATTATTTTATCTCCATTTATTCCCCCCATGTAGTTCATATTGTAATGCCTTTTGTGTTACGAAGACCTCATTTTTTATGTCACTGAAATCCTTAAAAAATATAAGATTCACACAAATGGCATTTTAGCAAAGATCAAATCCAGTTACTAAAATAAATCTGTTCTGAAGACTATAAGCATTCACCTTGGTTCCTACTGCTTTTTGTTAATTCTTTTATAGCTTTTATAGACTGCTCCAATCTTGGATATAAGCTTACTTATTATGCTTTTTGACACAAAAAAGAAAAATAAGTTCACAAGTGAGATTTACTGGTAAATTTATGGTGAAGAAGATTGAGACTTCAATAATATGGGTATCTATCTTTACCCATTCATCATCTTCAATTATCTCAAAATTGAAAAGGGTATTAGGACATAGTTAAGCACAATACTTTTAAAGATTTTATCACTGTGGAAGCTCATTCCCACCTTAGCTTACAACCCTTCCCACCTTAGCAGTCTTCATAAGGAATTGTTGTGGCCAAAAGATCTAATCACCTGCTGGCTAACCTTCTGCTGCTGTTGAGTCATAGATGTAAAGAGGAAATGATGTACTTGGGGGGAAGGGTGTATATAAAACATAAACATAAAGGATATTTATTTGAAAAATGAGTTTAAAAATAAGATTACTAGCTCAATGAAGGCAATTGTTAATGACATCAGACAATGTATGTCCTATAGTCAGTGCAATAGATATTTACAAAAAAATTTGTCACTTTCATCTCCTTATCTTGATCATGTTACAGGGATAGCCCAAAAAAATCAGTGTTCTCCTTCCCTTCTATTCAAGGCATTTTGCTAAGGAAACTTTTAAAAATCATTTGAAGTACATAATGTTGAAAATTAGTTATTTCTATTTTATGTTTTACTTAGTGTAAGCTCCATGAGAACAGGGACTGTTATTTAAATTTTGAATCTACCTTAGCAATCATTATAGTACTATGTATACACAGTAGCTATTCCATAGAAGTTTGTTTAATGAATCCTGTTTTCTCTGTGGATTTTAAAAACTGAAGCATCTATAAATAATTCCCCAAAACCTAGAGAAAATAAGAAATTCATAAAGTTATTTCCTGGAAATATAGAATAATTTTTTGTGTCCTGAAAAAACTATGTTAGAGAAGTAAGTCACTTTGAGTTGAGAGTAGGGAGCAAGGATGTATGTGCTTTCTCTCCAGACCATTTAAATTATCTTAAATTAATTATTGCTTTCAGTTAATCTATGCATATTGAAAAATCTATTTCATAGTCTTCAGTTAACTTATTCAATATTTTTTTTGCAAAGGCACTGAATGAAGGATGTTTAATAAAGATTTGTTGATGAGCACCATGTTGGACACATTCATTTTATGAAACAGAACCTACTCCTGAAAAGCATTTGATTTATTCTATTATAGGAGAGAAAAGATTAACACCTTTGGAACAATTAAGCAATAGTTACAGATTAAACAATTTGATACAATATAAATCATTCAAATTTGAGTGCCTCTGTGTTAACATCTATAAAAATAAATATTTGCTTTTTATGGTTTGGAAAAGGGAAAGATGAGAGAATAGAAATCAAAGAATTTAGAACTAGTAGGGACTTTATAGGTTCTCTGGTCTAGTTCCCTCATTTAAGAGATGAGAAAACTGAGGTGTCAAGTAATTTGCTCAAGACTATTAGCTAATAATAAATAGTGGAGCTGAAATTTTAATCTTGTCCTCTCTAAACCTACCCTTTCAGCTATACCAACCTCTTACAAGGATATTTCCAAAGATCTCTTGTTATTATCTTAGTGAAGAGCTTAGTTGCTTTCAGCATTTATCTACATACATATTCCTATGAAAATGCAACTAAAAAACTGTGTGTGCGAGCGTGTGCTCGCTCGAGCTCATGTATTTATGTATAGCATAATGGATTAAAATACTTAATTTGGAGTCAATTTAAATCCTATGTTCAAATCCTGCTGTAGACATTTATTAACTGTGTAACTCTAGGCAAGTCATGTAAACTTTCAGTCTCCTCATCTTTAAAAGAGGCATTGTATAAAAGCCATTTCACAGGCTTATTGTTTAGATCAAATGAAATAACATGGAAAGTGCTTTGCAAACTTTAAAACAATATGTAAATTCTATAGTTATTATTACATTTATTCCAAAACTTTTTCCTTCTTTCTTTTAGGGATATACTTTCCCCCCTTTAAAGAATTTTTTAGTGTTACTAAAGATCATGATTCTTAACACACAGTAATTTGAATGGTTATGCTGTGAACTTCACCAATTGAAATGAATTCTTTCCACTGCAAAGAAAAGCATAAAATACTGTTATGCTTCCAAGAGAAAGTTGGTCTTTGCTCTTCTGTTGGAAAGCACCTTCTTCACAAGTGCCTAAAATAGCTAAGAAAATCCCACCGATCCAATTATCTTTATAAAGTTGGAAGCCCTCACTTTGGTCCCCAGAGCATGCCAATTACTCAGTTTAATTCCTTCTGGCTTTTGGTGAATGTAATTTAATATAACATGCCTGTGTTTCTAGAGTTGCTCCAGCCTTGACCTTTAGCAAGTGCATCATTGAGCAAATAAATGCTTTCAGAGAACTAATCATCAGTAAATACTTGTTTTGTTAACTCTTGCTCTTTGTGGTCTCCAAACATCCAAGGCATTTGTGACTGGGCATCTTTATTTTCAAAGCTTGAAATCCAAAATGAGTTTACCAAATATAACAACTAAGCTAGGGTTAGATAGTCAATTAGTGACTGACAGCCCCAAGATAAGATCCTGGAACAGAGTTGACAAATTTCCATTTGATATTTTTTTATAAACCTTTAAGGTCCATGTCTTAGTTTTCTTATATTAATAAGTTATTGTTGGAATATGTCGATGGCTATCCCACTTTAAAGTCATTAAATCTGCTCAAATTTTACAAGCTAAGCAGGGTTAGGCTGGTTAGTATGGGTGGGGACTACCTAGGAATACTGGATGCTGTTTTCAGGGAGAGGGTCAGTAAAGGGGTGTAGTGGATAGAGTGCTAGGTTTGGGATCAAAAAGATTTATTTTACTGACTTCAAATCTGACCTCAAACTCTTAATAGCCATGTCACCCTGGGCAAGTCATTTCATCCTGTGTGTCTCAGTTCTTCATCCGAAAAATGAACTGGAAAAAGAAATGGCCAACCCCTCCAGTATCTTTGCTAAGAAAACCCCAAATAGGGTCACAAAGAATTGGATATTACTGAAAGGACTGAACAACAACAAAATTATTGGAATAAGCTATAAGTATTTATAACATATTTTAAGTTCTTTTGTTTGGTCCATCCAGCTCAACTTTTCATATAAAGCAATTTAGAAATTTAGCACATTTGAAGTTCGTGTTTATTATCGTCATCCTCCCAATCTCTCTAGCTTCTCTCTGGTTCATAGGACTTCATTCCATCTCCTTTTGATTTAGAAAAAGATTTATGTTTTTATATGCTTACATGCAAAAATGTTATCTCTTTTTATTGAATGCAAGTTCCTTAAGGGCAGAGATGGTTTTATGTTTCTTTCTATTCCCTTAGCACAATTTATGGCAAACAATATATGCTTAATGCTTAATGATGCCATTGAGTAATTGCTAGAAGAGAAACTGGCTTTTTTTGGTTTCCTTTCCTTGCTTTGTGAAGATCAACTTATTTCCATAATGGTACATATAAAATGAGGGAATAGATGGCCCCCAATGCAATTTCTTTATTTAATTCTGTGATCCTAGGATGTGCTCTAAAATGAGATGGAACTATAAAGATAACATTGAGAAAACTCGACCCTTATCCAGTGATTTGAATTACCTTCTGGGTTTCTTTAGATCCAAAATAATTTCAGACACCAAACAGCTGGTATGTACAGAAAACCAGTTTGGATGAAATGTTATTCAAATAGCAACAAGTCCTAGTCTTGCTCATGGCATATTTCCTCATCCATGAAATGACAAGATTAGACTACTTGATGAAGGCTAAGCTTCCTTCTAGTTTTGACATTCTGTGAGTTCTCATGGTTACTTCTGAAAAGTGAATGGAGGGATACAGTGAACAGGAAGCAAAAAAAAGTGAGAAATCTGCAAAATTTAGCTTTGTTACCTGCTGCTTCCTGTTTTACCCATCAGCTACTAAAGCACCTTCCCTTTCAACTAGAGCAACTCTGCATATTTTCTGTATCAAATCCTCTTCTCAAGGTCTAATAAACTCATTCATTTTATGTGTAATATAATACCTCTACCCAGGATTACTTTTTTAGCAGTTGAAAGAGGCATCAGTTAGCAAATGAGTTCAGTGGGCAAGTGGCTAATCTCATTGTTTCTGACATTTTATATAGTAAGACAGCTATGTAGCTGTGTAAGATTGATAACCTGCTAGAAATCTTTATAACCTGTAATTGTTAGAAGGAATGATATCAGCAGAAAGATATATATACATACATATATATATATATATATATATATATATATATATATATAAAACATCAAATTATCAAGGTATCCATTCTGAGGGGAAATTATTTTCCACCTTATGAAAGATGAAAATAATGCACTCGATTTTGAATTGTATTGTATACTTTTATTCACTTAAATAACAATCATCTTTATTCCTTCCCTATCTTCATATTTTTGTCTTTATATAGATTTCATCTGTGTTAAGAAACTCTCTGCCAGGGCAGATCTGTCACTATTCCACAATTTTCAGTTGCCCAGGGGCACTGAGGTTAGAGGCATGGTCCCTTACTCATATAGTCTTTGTATGTTAAAGATGGGACTTGAACCCAGGTATTCTTGAATCTTGGATAGACCTCTTTATATGTTATGTCATTTTGCCTAGCTATTCAGTTTTTACATTAGAAAAAAAATAAAACGTATTTTCTTCTCATTGATGTCATCACAACATGGCATAGTGAATGAAATTCTTCTGGCAGAAAATTAAACATGTTAGGTAGGACAGACACAGTTTTCTCAGGCCATGAAGTCACAATTGAATGTACTGGCAATTTATTCTAACATTTATTCTTATTTGCCTTTGTGCTTGATTTAATTTTCTCTTTCTCCTTTCCTGATAGTGTATGTGTGTATAGACAGCCACAAAGACACATGTATACATACATACACTGCTAGTTTTTATCTTGAAGAATTAAGAGTAGTTAATAAATATCTCTATGCAATATTTTATATATAATTTACAATTTTTTTTGCAAAGATTTGCAAAAATTTGCAAAAAAAGATGAATTCCTTTTTTCAGTAGGATTTTATTTTCCCCACAACATGTAAAGATAGTTTTCAACATTCATTTTTGTAAGAGTTGTATTCCAAATATTTTTCCCTCACTCCTGCATCTCCCCTCTTGCCAATCTGATATAGATTAAATATGTGTAATCCTTTAAAACATATTTCCATATTTGTTATGTTATGCAAAAAAATCAAACCAAAAGGGAAAAACCACAAGAAAGGGAAAAAAAAAACAACAAAAAAGGTGAAAACATTATGCTTTCATCCACACTCAATTTCCATAATTCTCTGGATGTGGATGTCATTTTCCCTCCTGAGTCTATTAGAATTGCCTTGAATCACTGCATTGTTGAGAAGAGGCAAGTTCATCAAAGTTGATCATTACATAATTTTGTTGTTATTGTGTACAATGTTCATTGGTTTTGCTCACTTCATTCAGCACCAGTTCATGTAAGAGAAACAAGTGAATATTAAAGGAAAAACAACAGAACCTTGATCAGAGTTGACTGAAGCTCCTGTCTCAATGTGAAAAACAAAGGAATATAGCTCTTAGTAGTTTTACACAATCCTATACTCAAGATAAATAGACGTCAGACTACTGTTTAACTGTTGCCATTCACTGATTGTTTTTTAAAGCCCAATATTTTTGATCTTCTGCCATGGGGGTTGGTGAAGTTTGTCATCTGTTATAGCTAGTGCTATTCAAAAGAAAAACCTGCTGATGCAGGTAACAAAATAAATATTGCCTTTAGTCTATCTCTACCCAACAGTTCCCCCATGTTGCATCAACATTTAGTGGCACTTCTGATAAAAGGAGATGAAAGCAGAAGATGGTGAAAGGGGTATGGGAAAACTATATGCAGGGTGTATTTGAAAGCCTATAATTTTTAAAAAACTGCCTAACAATATGCTATTTAAATTGATGTCATATGTTTGTGATTATCACAGACAGAGCTTTTTTGTTTTTTTTTTTGTGAGAAGAAATACCTTTAAAATATTATTAATACTCTAATTTTGCAGTTTGCAGAATGAGTTGTAGAGTTTTAGAAGCAAAAAATATCCTAGCAAAGAAAAAATTCCACCCTATCTCCTCCTTTCCCCATTTCTAAAGAGCAAATTCAAGAAGATATTGAGGCTCAAGTAACTTGTTACTTATGAACTTGTTCACACAGCTTTAATTTGACCAATAGGTCAAAACTTGAATTCAGGTGTCTTGATTCACTCTCCAATGCCCTTTTCATTGCTCTGTCTGTGTTTTATTTTTTTTCTGGGGGTGAATGGGTAGATGAGTGAGAGAGGGTATATAATATATCAGATCAAAGAACTTTTCAGTATATAGTTGATTGTTTCTTAAGGTTATTGTTCCAGGTTTATAACTTAGACTATAAACTGCAGAATATATGATGGTATTCATTACTTTACCTTAAGTTCCCCTTGCCAATTTTGTATATTAGGGGAATTGTACCATATGTTTTATGGATCTTCATGTGGAACAGTGAAGAAAATTTCTGGACTTGGAATCAGGAGAACTTAGGTTCTAAACTCTATTTTGATACTCACTAGCCATATCAACATGAGCAAGGTCTCAACCTCTCTTTCCTTCAAGAAATTCTCTGTGTGTAAGTTATAGTTTGGGTTCCCACACAAAGGAAATTTATAGATCCTTGTCATATCGTGATAATATATATTCTGTCAATCCCAACAAAATTTTCTAAGTTAACCAAGTGAATGATTTATACTTTTTTATTAGTGTTTTCAGTTATTCAACAAATAATTATTGAGTAACACATTTATGCGGCTCTATTTTAGGATCCAAAAAAGTATGAGATAAGACTTTTCTCTTCAAGGAGGTTATTGTCTAGTCCAAGACAGGGTATAGATGGATGAATAGACAACTAATGATACTAGGCAAATAGAGAATGGGTGCCGTAATAAGTATTGGGAGAATTCAGAAAAGGGAGGAAGAAAGATCCTCCTTTTATACTTAAACAGCCAGTAATTTTGATGTATTTAATTGATCAATTCAATGAAAAATTCAATCATATAGTGGGTTGAGCTCTTGAAGCAGATTATTTTGTCAAAATACATATCTACAAAGGAGTTTTTTATTAGGGAAAATGTAGCTGATTTCAATTTAGAACTTTAAAAATGACTTCTAAGAAAAATATTTAGCCTATTATTGGAGCTTGGCAAAATATAAAAACCACCTTGCCCTGATATTAAGAAACCATCAGGGATTTACCTGGACTATTATATAGAATAGCTTATCCAACAACAATCATCAAGCATTTATCAAGTACCTACTGTATACTAAATGCTGAAGATACAAAAGCAAAAAATGAAAAAACCCTGTCTCAAGGATTTGTATTATGCAGTGAATTACAGTGTATTAATAGATAATAATTAATAGATAATAAGATCATTTGAGGAAAGAGAGAACTCAAAATTAAGTGGATGAGCATAGGCCTAACAGATGTAGAGCTACCAGGATTGTAACTTTTAAAGGAAGCTCTAAATTTAAGAGGAGGAATGAGGAAAAAGTTCATTTCAGGAATATCCCATGCCGTGTTTAAATGTTATGGAAGAGGGACATAAAATGCTGACTTTAGGGAATAGCAAGTGAACTAGTTTTGCAGGAAGATGGCTTACAAAAGAGGAATAATCTGAAATAATTCTGATGAGATTGACTAGAACCAGACTGCTTAGTACTTTGAATACTAACAAGATATATTTTATTCTACAGTCACTGGAGCTCTGTAAGTTATGAAATGACATAAAACTTTTGTTTTAAGGAGATTATTCTGGCAATTGTATTGGAAATTGATTATAGTAGGAGTTCTTAGGACTGGTTAGTGTGGACCTAGATTTCACGGGAAAATGAAATTGGATAGAGAAAAATATATTTTTATTTTCACTAATTTCTAACTGAAATTTATCATTTCCTTATATTATTTAAATTATTCTGAAAAGGAATCTGTAGGGTTCACCAGATTGCTGAAAGTGTCTACAACTAGAGCAAAAAATTAAGAAACCCCGTGAGATATAGATATTCGAAGCAGGCTGGGGCTGAGAAGTACAGATAGAATTGATGAAGGCTTAATTTAAGGAAGTTGTCATATCTGTAAACTGAAGGGGAAAGATATAGAAGATGTGACAGAGGTAGAATCAATAAGACTTGACAGTGATTGGATATGGGGAGAAGGAAGAATTGAGAGGGAGAGATGAATCACAGATGACATTTGACAATGAATCTTGGTGACTTGGAGGATGATGATACCCCCAACAGAAATAGGAAAGGTAGGGTAAGAGTAAGGATTATGAGTTCCATTTTTTGGACTTGTTTGAGCTTGAAATTCCTATGAACTATCTTTGTGAAAAAATTCAGTACACAAGTGGTAATAAAGGAATACAATTCAGGGGAGAGAGAGAGGCTGGACATACAAACTGGGGAGTCATTTGAACCGAGTAATAATTGAACCTTTAAGAACAAATGAGATCTCTGAGAAATGATTAGAAAAAAAGAAAACCAAGACAGAGCCCCCTAGAAGAATGGCTACAGTTAAGACAATCAGACACTCAAGAAGCATTTATTAAGCACCTATTCCCCTGTAAGACTGTAAGCAGGCTTGTTGTTGTTTTTTTAGTTCTCTTTTCTTTATATCCTCAGCACTTAGTTGTTTCTGGCACATAGTGGATGCTTAATAAATGTTAGTGCCCTGAAGGGCTACTATATGCAGGCAATATACTAACAGCTGGGAATATAAAGAAAAGTTTTAAAGAATTACAGAGTGAGAAAATAAAGAAAAACTGAAAATCACACCCAGAAACTGGATGATGATCCAGTAATGGATTTTGTAGATGTCTCTTTTTCCATTGCTGTCACTCCTTTCCTGATCACAGAAAAATTATATTTTAATTAAGTTCAACAAGCACTATCTGTAGAGTTAGTTTATGCCACACTGAGCAAAATGCCTTTTCATCTGCCAGTATATCGTGTGTTCCTGACTAAAAGAGAAATCCCTACTTCCAGATCAGTAACCATTCACAACTGTTTTAACGTGAGTTGTCCAATTAAAACCAATGAACACTGATTTGCAAATCCAACCAGTTATGTGATTCTGAAGTGTGAAATAACAATTATGTGGATGTAACTAAGAAATGCTAAAATATATTTCAAAGCAGCATGAAATAGAAAGAACTACTAACTCTAGCTTGTGATGATGGGAAATTAAAACTATTTAGAATACAGTTAATAATCTTTTATTCTATAAAATTATGTTTGGTTATGGATAGCTGAAGAAATGGAAAGCAATGGGGGAGTTGGGTGGATCTGCCTATTTGGAAGAATAAAGTTCCATGAAAGAATCTGTTTCATAAAACCATTCCTGTGGAAATTACTTACCCACAATAGGTTTTAATAACTTGAAATAAATTATTGAATTTTAAAAAAAATTAAAATTTGGTCAATGGCTCCAGCTTTATCCTCTAGGTGACTAATAGCATATTAAGTCTTAATTAATATTGATCACAAGAAGACATCCTAGGAAAAAGTTCACTTCCCCTCCATTCTTTTTCTTTGAAAGCCAGGACAAGTATTCCTTTTCAACTCCTTCTTGTTCTAGATTGATGATCTTATGATATATGAACAATCATTCCAAAGAAGTCTATCTGTTACAGTCTATTTGTTCTTACTAGCTAACTGGGACCTGAGTAATTAAGAAAGCTGTACAGCACTATAATTTTAAATAATTACTTAGCTGTTTGTAAACTGAAATAACTATATTAGAAAAGGTCCCATTCCTTGATATTGAGAGAAGACCTCACTCAAAGAAACTCATGCATTTTCAGATAAAATATTTTAATTGTACTGCTTCTCCTCTAGTTCTTGATCCACTAGTTATCTAGAAGAGTTAGGAAAATGTCACACTGATAAGAGAGCATAGTATGGAAAATTAGTATAGAGGAGTGGATTGCAGGGTTCTGGTGCACTAATTCACTATTTAGCTTAAAAAATAGCTTTATTTCTTCTGGGTCTTCTCAAGTTGTTCAGCTGGAAAATGGTAATAACTATACCTAAACTATTTGATCAAAAATTTGTTGTGACAGTCATATGATGCAATATAATTTAAAAATATAAACTTAAGGTGCTAATATTACTGTTATTTTCTCTAACAGAAAGCCAGGACTTATTTGGTGTTACATTAAAAATAGAAACAAATTGAAATTTACTTTTTCTTTTATGGAAAGTTTGCTCATTTCAAATTATCTCAATATTGTTATACAGAAACTTCATACATGATTAGATGTATCATGAGTCACCTCTATTTGTGACAGTATACCCCAAAATTTTCTAGTCAGAAGTAATCACTTAGTATACTTTATTGTTATTTTTCAAAGTTTAATTTTCTTAAGAGAAAAGAACAAAGTCAGCATGGTAAATTGAAAAGAACTTTGTTGTCTTGGACAAGTCACTTAATACTTCTTGGTCTTGGTTTTCTAAAAACTAAAATGAGGGGTTGGATTAATAATCTCTAAGGATATTTCTAGCTCTACCATTTGATGATTCCAATGTTGGTAAAAAAAATAGTCATCTTCTTTAAATTTTATCACCATAAGAATTTGAGGATGGAATTTTTATTGCCAAATTACTTTTTAATGAAAGTATAACATGATTAATTAGCATTCCATTGGCAAGCTCAAAAGATTTCAATGCGTGAGCACTTTCAGTATCATTGGAAGTCACCACAGGAAATGCCAAGGAAGAAATGGTATCTTTACATTTCATCATCATCTTGACAAATAAGAAAAAATATGTGCATGCTGAAAACAAGACAAGCTCTTTGAAAACTGATGACTGAGCCCCAAGATTGTCTATTCCAGTGTTTATATTCCAGGAACTTAAGTCTTGCTATGAGACACTGAAATGATTTCAAGTCTATTCTTTATGCTATATATGCTCAGTGAGCTAAATTATTCATGTTAAGTGAAAATATTTATTACCATGTGTCAAGAAACTTATATGAATGAAGGTATTTCTAATAAGAACCCTGTGGTGTAAAATCATGGGCTGAGTCTACTAAATAATTACCCATTTGAATGCTTTACCTTCTTAGTGTATTTTTAGGTCTCATATCAATAAATATTTTAGAACGTGCCATAGACTGTTCAGACAGAAAATTCTCTATCCCCAAATCAGGTTTAAGCCACTATTCCTTAGGTAAATGAGTATTCATTTCAGTGATTCTAATTGTGCCTTCTGGTAGAAGGAGGTTAGGAAAGTGGGGAGACTGATGTTGAAAAAAAAATCAACAAAACAGTCTGAGAAAAATTATTGGAGCACTGCCTATCACTTTCATACATATATATTTTTTAAAATAGTTTCCAAATGATATCTCTAGTGAGAAAAAAACTACAAATGGGAGTATTTTTCTCTATATGGAAGGTTTGGTTTATTCTTGTGAGTAGAGAGTCCATATATGTGATAAATGAAATGGTGGAAAACTCTTGTTATTGATGCTTATAACATATACTTAATAAAAGACACATTTTGCAAGTGCCTATAGCCTTTTAGTGAGAAATTCTCCCATCTTAGCCATAGGGCTTGTGAGGTGTAATCAGGAATTTGCAATTTCACATCCCTAATTTCAGGGTTTGTGATTTATTGAAGGACACTGTGGTTGCATATTCTTTGTTTTCCATCTGAAAATGAGCAACTGAACATGTAGTCTTTTTTCCCCTTGTATTCAGTGGATGTACTAGCAAACAGCCTTTCTGAGGTGCAAATTGACTTGTACAGTGGAGGCTTAGCTATTAACATAATCTTATAATGATAGCTTTAACTTTCAAAACGGAGTTACTTAAAACTCTTCAACTACATTGCCTTGTGCTTCCCTCCTGCAAAGCTTAAGAGACATCTTGGTCCTTGGGGAGAGAAATGCTTCGAGGTGTGGTATAGCAAATTCTTTTTATAAAGTCTGATTGAGGCAGGGCCCTGAATTCCATACAGTGGTGCTCAGGAGGAAACTATTCATTTATCATAATTTAAGAGTTTTTAAAAAAATCTTAATCAGCCATTACTTTTTGTATTCTTTGTCTGGAATAGAAAACCACCTCCCAGTATAATTTCCAAGTTACTATACCTCATAATATTAACACAGGAGGAAGCATGTTCTAAGAAAGTCCTACCAGAAAATATACCATTCTTTGTCCTCTTTATTGAAATAAGTGACCATCTCTCTGCTTCATTTTACAATATTTGCTTTGGCAAAGTGCATCTAAGACTCAGAGCCAAACTTCTGTCTTTTCCCTGTCCTTCAGAATCTTCCTATGACTCTGTGTTATGAGTATTTACAAGGATAGAATCTTTAATTGTGTACTTAGCTGTCATAAGGTACCTCATGAAATCAAGAAGATAAATTCAAGTTGGTGGACCATTAGTTTGCACTAGTTTTAATTGTCTACCAGGCTTGAATAATCTTCTTGCATTTTTAAGAGAAACCCTTAAATTTGGAAATTAAGAGATATATTGCACATCAAAGATATGCTCAAGTTAATATTCTAGTTATAAAGCTGAAAAAAACTTCAGTTACTTGTAGGATGAATATAGCAAGTGAAGAATTTGTTGACATCACTTTACCACTTTCTTGCATGAGAGATTTCTTTCACTTCCTCTCTGCTTTGCTTTTAGGTCTTTTCCTTTCTTCTTTTATGTTTCTTTTATGTTCTTTCTTCCTTCCTCTCTATCTATAGTTGAGATCTCCTGGGTGACCCAGTAACATTCCTCAGCTTTCTTAATTCCTGATAAGAACTGAAAAATTAACCCCTGACTTCAGTCATTCTCAGCATATTATTGCTGATACTAGCTATTGCCTTTTTAGAATTCATAGTGATGACACATCCACAGGAGTTTAGAAAAGAATATCTATTGATCTTGTCAATAAGGAAAATTCAGTTAGCTAGCCTATTTTGGGAAATGAGGTGTCCTGATTTATATGACTTTCTGGAAAACTTAGGGCTAAACAAATAATCCTTTTTTGTTTGACTTTTGGTTTGAGAAAATCATTCTGAAGTATATTTAAGTTCTTTTTCTTGTCTTAGTAACTACAATATCCTGAATGGAATTTAATATTTCTTTGCTGGTTGAATGCTATTCAGACCTCATGTGTCATTATTACATACATAGACTTTAGACATAATTGTAGGAATTGTTGATCCTTGAGAGTATGATAGGACCTTATTGATCCTTAGCACCATTCATGAATCTATATATATTTCTAAAACAATAATTTTCAGACTTTAATTATCAAGTAAATTATTATATAACAATCAGTGAATCAACAAGTATTTATTAAGTGCTCACTATGTGCCAGACGCTATACTAAGTTTTGAGGTTGAAAAGAAAAACAAAAAGCTAATAATAAACTTCAAAAAACTCATTCTAATGAGATAGAGGAGAGAAAATAAAAACAACTATTCTATCTACCTCATATATATGATTGTGGGAGGTAAGGAAAAAATAAATAAAGCAGATTGCTGCTACAGCAGGTAGAAGATGACACTCCAGTTAAGAGTATAGGTGATTAGAAAGATGGTGGTGACTTTCGTAATAATAGTGAAGTTTGGAAAGTTTAAGGTGGGAGAAAGAAAATGAGTGTTATTTTATATATGTCTTTCCTATTTTGGTTTGAGATCCATTTTAGATCCATTGAGTTTGAGATGACACTCAATTTGAGCTGTCCAAGTATAAGGGGTGTGTGCGTGTGTGTGTGTGTGTGTGTGAATAATTTGAATAGAGATGATTGCAATCCATTCTTTGTTTTCAGAGAGTACCATAATATAGTAGGTAGATTAGGAACTTTAGAGAATTTCTAGTTCCAATCCTCATTTTGTTAATGAGCAAACTGAACCCTAGAGAGATTGAATTATTTGTCCAATATCACACAGGTAATAAGTAACAGAATTGGGATTTAGACTCAGATTCTGTATTGTGAAATTCATTGTTCCTTTTGCTATAGCAATGCACCTCTCCACCTTTAAATTTTTTTTTTTTTTTTTGGCCAAGGCAATTAGAGTTAAGTGACTTGCCCAGGGTCACACAGCTAGGAAGTGTTAAGTATCTGAGATCAAATTTGAACTCAGGTCCTCCTGACTTCAGGGCTGGTGCTCTATCCACTGCGCCACTTAGCTGCCCCTCCACCTTTAATTGTTAAAAGAAAAAAAAAAGGTAATACTCTGAGCCTAAAATGACTTCCCCTTTATTTTTGCCCATTGGTTTTGGTTCTTTCTGCCTCATAGTTACTCAAAAAATCTAACTTCTTCTCTACATTACAGTCTTCAGATGTTCTAAGAAAATTATGTTACCCATTTTAGCCCATTACTTCCAGTCTTTTAAAAAAGATATGTATTCTCAATTTCTCAAAGAATCTGTGATATAATTTCAAGACCCTTCACTATCCTGACTGTCTTCCCTAGAACATGCTCACATTGTACAGTAATTTCATTTAAATATGCTCTGATTAGTTCTGACTAGCAGAAATGTATGATTTTTTAAAAAAATACTGTATTCTCTGGAAACGGTATTTCTATGATTTCAGTATAGGACTTTTCCCTTCTCCCTTTCTTTTTTTCCTCTGGAATTCACATCATTCTGTTAATTTAAAACATTATTATTTTTTTTTATTTGAACAACTGTTAATGTAGCTTTTTGCAATCCTCTACTTATATAATTAATTCTTAAAGTACAGAATATTATATCTGTCTATTATATTTCATCTAGTTAGTTGCAGCACATTATTATAATCTGTCTAATATTTTTTGAATCTTGACTCTGTCATATTCCTGCCTTAGCTGCCCCTTCCAGGTTTATGTCTTTCAAAAGTATCAGTATCTTAGATATGTCCTTATCTTAAGTCTTTGATATAAACATTGAACAGGATAAGATTAATATGGAAAACCACAAACTTCCTAGTAGATCAACACTGACGATTAATCAATATTCTTCACTGTGATCACTCAGAAAGCTCTGCCTCTATCTAATTGAATTATTATCACATTTTTTCCTCTCTTGTCCACAAAGATATTTTAGATAATGACTTCCTTGCTATAGCTGAAATTCACAATGTTTAAAGTGTCCCCCTGATTTTCCAGTGTTACACAAAATATTGGCCTGAATCTGTAGTGACTCAAGGGTAGACTCTGAAAGTTGGATTTTTAATAAAACTCTTCTATCAACTTGCTTTTTTGTTATTTCCTAGGATATTAGGATTTTGAACTTGAAGGGATCATAGCAATCAAATGATGGACTCTTTTTAACTTGCCCTTTTTCTTCTTTTCCCTGACAACTCAATCATTTTATAGATGAGAAAAACAAGACTCTGGGAGGTTAATGACTTGTTGGAAGTCTAGTATTGTTTGAGTTTTCATCATAAGATTTGATTGTTGGGGAAAAATTGATTGAAGACTTAAGTTTGTTAATTTCTAGTAAGCCACTATATGAGGAAGGAGAAACATGGAGAAAGATGAAGCTGGTTCCTATAAACCATTTCATATAAGTTTCCTAGTTGGGACAATACTGAAATAAATGATTAATTTGGAATTCATGAAAAATAACAAAGTTGTTTAGTTGATATATTTGTCAAAGAATAAATTGTTACAGACTAAGTTATTGATAAACCCTTCATTCAACTATTTCAATCAGTAGATATTTTTAAAAATTTAGTTTTAATTTTCAATCAACAAATTCTACCTCCCATCCAACTTAATAAAGAGAAAAACAAAACCATTGTAACAAATATGCTAAGTCAAACAAAAAAATTCTCACATTAATCATATCCCCCCAAAATATTCACTTAGTCCATCACTTTTTTGTTAGAGGGAGGTAGCATGCTTCATCATTTATTCTTGAGAATTGTGATTGTTCATTACATTGATTAGCATTTTTAAGTCTTTCAAAATTGTCTTTAGTGTCCAACAAGTATTTATTAAGTGCCTACCATTTGTCAGACATTGAGCTAGATGCTAATGATACAAAGACGTAAGTGAAACACATGCTTATTGAGTTTACGTTCATTAATGAAGTGACTTGCCATGTGATTGAGAGGGGAGTAACTCATGTTCTGCTTCTAGCTGATAGTAAGATCTCTGATTGTGTTGTATATGACATTCTCATTGGCAAGATAGGAAAAAAAAATGTTGGTTACAAAATGCCATTTAGTGGGAAGAGGCAGGTATGTGTGGAGGAGCTAGTTTGCTTTTTGTCCATTTATGCTAGTTATTTAAAGTACTTATAGGAATAAGAAAAGTTACAGAAATCATCATTCTCTTACAAACACTGACATCCTCTCTTCTCTTCTCTGCTATCTTGAAGATGTATCCCTAAGTAATGAGGCAAGCAGAGAGCAGTAGACAAGGGACTGGATTTGAAGTCATAGGATTTGCGTTGAAATCTTGCCTCTGCCTCTTACTACTTGTGATACTTTAGGCAAGGCATTCTGACTCTGTTTTCTCATCCATAAAATAAGAAGGTTGAAATAAATAATACGTAAGGAGGTGTTTCCAGCTTTAAATCTAAGTGCTGGTATTTAGTTACTAAGAAAAGTGGGGATCATGGAGGTGGGCAGAAGGAGAGGGGAAAAAGAAAAAGAGACAGAGACACAAAGACACACACAAAGACAGAGATAGACGGAGAGACAAAGACACACAGACAAAGAAAACAGGTCAGTTCCCCATATTTGTCTTTTCCTCTGTCCCTAAAGCAAATTAAGTGAAATGGGGTTGGTCTCCCTGCATTTTGCCACCTTTCCTTCAAAATTTAGATTTAGATGGCTTGACACTTAAGTTTTACCTTGATTTCACCTAAAAATTTTGAGGGAGAAGCAGGCACAGTATGAATTCTTTGTTCTAGGCACCACTTCCCTTCCCTAAAAGTACACACACACACACACACACACACACACACACACACACACACACACA
>JAJPUD010006234.1:0-25840 GCA_023553655.1 Myrmecobius fasciatus | reverse complement strand
ACACACACACACACACACACACACACACACACACACACACACACACACACACACACACTCTCTCTCTCTCTCCATAGAGCAGCATCTCTGATTATAGAGTAGTGAAAGTATTTGGGAGCTATTTTTTCTCCTAAGGTATAAACATCACAGAAATTAGAGGTGTAAAAAACCCAGCTCTGATTTGGCCTATTTCCATAGAAAATGCAGTGCACATTTTTCAAAGAGGTCTAATCCATTTTTGTTTAAATTTGTTGAAGACTCAATGTGAATTGTTGCTTGTGTCTGAAAGTGCTGATTGTCAAGATTTGGGTTGTTGTTTTTCTTTTTAGATCCACTTGACAGTTAGCATTGCTAATTATTGCATTCTCATTTGTTTAATTTCAGCATTGCTATAGGCTTTTTAGATTCTGAGGGTGAGGAAGGAGGAAATAAAGATACTGTGGCTTTTGTGCACCCCCACAAGCTGTTTGAACAAGCTGTAACGTGTGTTGTTAGGGAGATGGGTTGCAGTAACAGCAAAGTATTTTTTTTTTAAAGACTGCCAGGCTAATAAAGCTTTTGTGAGGTGTTTTGTCATCTTGGTCACCAAATAAAGGATAGTGTGATCTCTTGTGGCCTCATTTTATGTAGGACACTTTGTACCTTGGTAGAATGTTCACTGTAAAAGTCTTTGCTAGAAAAAATTAAAGAATTTAGGTTCTCAAGACCCCAGCCTACTCCTGCTTGTAAAGCAGTTTTTGAAAATATCGATTCAGTTTGAGCAGGACTAATTTTAGAGAAGGAAAAAATCCACAGTCATTTGAAGAGAATATTTGCTAAATCATGCATTTCCTGTCCCAATTAGATCTTTCTAAACCATTCTACTTTTAGTATTTGGTGGGTTTCATTTAGAGGACAAGCATTCTTTCTGTCCCCAAATTTTGTTTGGTTCAGAGTGGTTCAGAGCTGTGTACTTTGTATGTTTTGGGGAGCTTAGATATATTGCTCACAAATTTCAAGAACAAGCAATCTTAGTAGTAGTCATAATAACAATAGCTACTATTTATACTGAACTTTAACATTTGCAAAATGCTATAAGTCTGTTTTTCATTTGATACTCATAACATTGCAAAATAGGGACTATTATCCTCATTTTACAATTGAAGTTGAGTTGGTACAAGTAAAATAAAGTAGTAACAATAACCCATGTTTACATGTTTCATTTAACAAAAATATCTCATTTGATCTTCACAACTCTGAAAAAAGAAGTGTTATTATTATCTTTATTTTTTTTTATGAGGAAATGAAAGCTCAGAATAGATGATGTCCAGGGTCATGTGATTGTGTCTAAGGTAGGATTTAAATCTGTCTCTGTGGCTTCAAATTCAGCATCCTATTCACCCCATTGTTACTCTCTTTTTCCCATATATATGTGAATATATATATATGTGTGTGTGTATGTTTATGCATAACTATAGATACGTATTCATGCACATATACATATAAACACATATGCACATAAACATATAAAATAGATTGAAGTAGCTAGATGGTTAAGTGAATAGATTAACAGTAAGGATTCATCTTCCTGGGTTCAAATGTGACTTCAGACACTAGTTGTGTGACCCTAGGCAAGTCACTTAATCCTATCTGCCTCAGTTATCTATAAAATGAACTGGAGAAGGAAATGGTAAAACTCTCTAGTATTTTTCCTAAGAAAACCCCAAAATTTGTTATATGTGTCCCCAAGTGGACACATATAACAAATCAAGAATAGATTGAGATTAAAATGTCATTTCTGCATTCCAAAAGGAGATCCATCTAAATAGACCTATCATTCTTAAAGCCTGATTTAGTTAGTTCCTTCCAAAGCTTCTGACAGCTTGTGACTATTTTAACTTATGAAATTAACGTGCTATTCAGTAAAAAATCTTTCCATCATTTTATAATCCTATTGGAACTTCAGTGTTTTTGCAACAATGCTGAAAATCACTTATTGTTAGAATTTATGGAGCTTCTCATAGAGTCAGTCAAAATGGGAAGATTGCCCAGGTAAGAACCAATAATGAATGACTAGATCTCTGTATTTGTAGAAAGGTAGAAAGTATAATAAAAGGAAGTTTTGATACTTCGTGGTCCACAGTTACTATAAGCAACAGAGACAGTTATTTTCAGCCTTTTCAAACCACAATAAATGGAAAATGTTGTGAATCCAGTGATTTGAACCTCCACACATGAACTTAGTTGGTTGCTTAAGAGTGAAGATGAAACTCATCTACATTCTTGCAAACCATTGCCATGGCAACATAGTTAAAATTTCCAGGGTCTGTCTCCCTTGAGTTCGCACCTGCAGTTAGCTTTATTGTGAAACAAAAAGAGAGAAGCCTTTGCAGCTTGGAAATGTATTGGAATGAATGGTTGGGAGTTGGTTTTGCAATAAAATGAAATTAAAAAGTTGGAAAGCTGATTAAAGTGTTTGGAGGGAAAAAATGTTTGCATTCATAATACCTCATTTTCCCATTATCCCATATCGCTGCCCTACTTCCTTAAAAATAATTCTGGCATTTTATGAAATTGGGGAAATGTACTTAGGTACTCATGATAGTTTGCCTTTTTAAGGGGTCTAGGGATATGTTTAATTAGTAAACAGTTAGTAATATTTCTCTCTATGTCCAAAACATTAACGAAGCTATAAAGAAAATAAGACAGTCCCTGTAATCAAACAGGAAGCCCCCAAATGGTAATATAAAATAAATATGCAAAGTTGATTTATAGGGAAGTATGGCAATGTATAGAGAGAACAAGAGCAAGCACTGAGTTCAATTTCTGCCTTGATCATACACCATCTGTGAGATTGGGACAAATCATTTAATTTGTCAATGCCTTAAACTATTCTCTAAAGCTTAATTCAGTTACTGGAAGTTATATCTAATAGTGACAAAACATCCATCTTTTAAATTTTCTTAACAAATATATGCAATTTCTAATTATAAAGTGTCTACAATATATTTGCACATTTGCAAAGCCTTAACAGATACATAAACTTACTGATACCTGCAATGGTGTTTAGAAAGGTCAATGATTTGATAGGGTAAAAAAGGTTCAAAGAATTATGAGCCTTCAGAAGAGGGATAATTTCACTTGTGATCTGCATTAAAAATGTTACTTCCTCTGTAATAGTTGTTGCTCTTGTCATGTTCAACTCTTCATGATTATGTGAACTATATGTCCCTGGGGTTTCCTTGGCAAAAATATTGGCATAGTTTGCCATTTTCTTCTTCAGTGGTTTGCCCAAAGTCACAGAGTTAGAAAGTGTCTAAGGTGGAATTTGAACTCGGGACTTCTTGAATTCTTGCCCAGTTCCCTATCCATTGATCCACTTAGCTGCCTCTGTAATATATTGCCAGTTCCTTACTGGAAAGCATGTTTCCTTCTTGGCAAGATAAAGGGAAAAGGAGACTAAACCAAACCTCATCCAGTCATGCACCATTCCACCTTGATAGAGTAGAGAGTTTTTTATTGCTAAACAGAAACTCTTGCCAAGAAAGTGGAAATATTTCCTTAGCTGGAGAGCATTTTCTCATGTTCTCAGACTGTGCCCATTTGTACAACTCTGTATGAAAGCCTGAAGTCCTTTTCCATAATGGGAGAACTTTTTTATCCTTATACATAAAGATTATTAGACAGTTCCTCACTTATTACATCATCTTTGCCCCTCTCAGGGTGTATAATAAAGCTTGAATAGGCCCCCGGAGAGACTTTGTTCCTATGGGAATAGTTTTCTTGAAAACAAGAAATTGATATATTTGGAATTTAATCCATGTAATCCATGTAATCATCTTATAAAAGGAAAGAGTTAATACAATAAAAAGCTGATTGTAAGGGAATTATGCTAGGGAAAGCAGTGCACATATGTATTTTCTGCCTAATGAAGTGGTTATGTGAAGATAGTTAACAATTACTGTTTTTGAAGGGCAATGGATATGGTGGAAAGAGCACTCAGTTTGGAAGGAAGAAGTCCTGGGTTCAAATGTTTCCTGTGTTTCTTACCTGTGAGATTTAGGGCAAATCATTTACCCATTCTGGATCTACCTATTTCCCTAAGCTTGTCTCCTTCCCTGAGTAGCTATTATAATCAGAAATTCAGCTCAGAGAGAAAGGACTTCATAGAATATCTAATTCAACCTCTATCTGGACAAGAATCATTTCTACAATCTACCCAACAAATGGCCTCATCCAATCTTTGTTGAGTGACTTCTCTAACAAGCAGAATCCTCATTTCTTCTTTGAGATCAAGATTTGACCATCGTGTTTAAAAAAGCCTTTTTCCATTATAAATTAGTATTGTGAACAGTAATGTGGAAACAATTATTAGACAATGGTCTAATTGAATAAAATGCACAAACACCTGTATGAATGAAGTTCAGCAATAAGAGTTAGCTAATGAAATGTTTGCATCGCCAAGGCAGTAGATCTAATGAAGCTTCTATTTCTAATTAAAAGGAAATTAGAAATATTCTTCCCTCAGTGCATGAATGTGTGTAACTCTCAGTATAAATGGGTGTCAAACTTACTACAAAAGCTTTTTGTTCCTTTAATCTGTCTGCCCTGGGTGTCCATGGTCGTATTTAATTTCCTAGTCTCTCAAATGCCTTGAAAATGTCAATAATACATATGAAAAAAATGTAAAAGGCAAATGAGATGCACAAGAAATTTAAGACAAATGGGAAAAATGTTCTTACCTATGTGGTCTCTCTGTCATCATCATGGAATTGAAGAAACATAGTAAAAAGGGCAATGGATTGATTGGAAATCAAGTAATCTGACTTCTGGACCTCAGTTTCCTCATCTGCAGAATGAGGGTCTTGAACTTAGTCACTTTTAGACAAAAAATTAAGTGATTTGGATTATTTAGCATTTAACTCAAATTCTTGTCAAAAAGAAAACATTTATGAATCATCTACTGAGGACTAAATAGTGTATTAAGCCCATGGGTGAAGGGGTAAACAAATTATAGGTAAGATGAATTTTTAAGGAAATATTATATACACTAATAACTGTGATTATCACTATTATTAGATGGTGAATGAATTTAAAGTAGTACAAAGCAAACAAAAAGTAATGGGAAGTCTGTTACTGATATCAGGAAGGACTTCATGGAGGAGGATACCTCAAAATAATTTCCAATATATTTACCTTTTCCAAAGTACTATGAAAGCTATGATGTAATTTGGTCAGTGGGATTCTGAAAGAAACAGAAAATGGTGAGGAAAGGAAAAATAATTTGTGGAGTGAATAACTTTTGACAGAAACCTCTGAGGTATTCTGGTGGCCTACTCATGAAACTCAAAACAGATTGGGCTAGGATCCATTGGTCTTGTTGTGAGCTGGCTACATAGTTTACAGTAAAGAAAGAGACCCTTGATTTTTTGCATTTGGCTCTTTCAACTCAAATGAGCAAGCATGATGGGTTAGTGTGACTATTAGCTGTTTTCTCAGTTTTATCACCTGTGAATCCCCAATCCACTTCTCCATCTATAATCAGCTTTAAAAGCAGTTTAGTGCTATATTTTTTCTCATGGTAGTGAATATATAGTAAATTGTACCAAGAGGATGTGGCAACATAGTCATAAATTCTAGAAGTAAGTCATCACATATGTTGAGCTCAAGCTATGTCCAATTAAGCCGAGAAATATTTACCAAGTACCTACTATGTGCAAAGCAGTATTTTAATATGAAGTTAATAATGAACTACGTTGTAAATTAGGTTGAGTAGATGTTGATGTTGAGTGGAAACTGACTTGGTCTCTTTGAAAAGATCATAAAAATATTTGCAGTTTAAAGTTGGTAGGGAAGGGACATTTTATAGAAACCTCAAAGAAGTATGATAGTTTATCTAAGTTCTCATAGAATAGGTTGAGATTTCTTGCACAAGCTATATAATAAAGAAATTCTTGTTGCATTGTTAAATTGAAATTGTAAGGGGAATAGAATGTGGGATTCTTGTCCTCTAATTCTATCCCATTACCTGGGTTTGCTTAGACACCAAGATACCAGGTAGAGGAAGGCAGAGGATAATTGGAGGACATAAGTCTTTCTCAGTACAATGTTAGCCCTAAATCACCAAAGCATTTGCAAGATTGCCTCTCATATCCAGGGATTTCTTACTAGTTCCTATATCTCTAGGAGGGAAATGAACATTACAACTGGACACATATTGAAAAATATAAGGGATTAAACAGAGAAAAGCAGACGTCAATTTTCTTATTTATTTTAAAATCATATAATGGGTTCATGGATTTCTTGTTCATTGAAAGAAAATAAGAACCCATATCTGCTCATCATGATGTTTTCTTTTTTTTGGTTTAGACTTGCAATTTCATCAGTGTAGGGTACTTGCAATATGGTTACTTCCTCCACCCATTCAGATAATACTTTTTTGGTAATTTATAATCTTAGAGACATGCCAAAAAGAAAAGATGGAAGGTTGCTGGAAGTCACACAACCAATATGTCAGAGACCAGTTTCCTTGATTCTGAGGCCCGCTCTCTTATCCATTACAATACATTATTTCTCTCTTTATCATTTACACCAGAATGAAAAGTAGAGAAGGAAATGGCTGGAAAGGCAATCTTCTCTAGCAAGCCAAAGAGGTGTTATTGCTGTTCCTGTACTTTTTATGAAAAAGTGCATTTATTATGATTTGCAAAATACTTTTCTCATGATAATCCTGTAAAGTAAGTGGTATAAATATTGCTGATAACATTTAAAAGATGAAGGCCAGCAAACTTAAGTAACTTGTTCAAAATGACATTGCCTACAAGTGGCAAGGGCTGAAGCTGTGTCCTATAACTTGACACAATGTTCTTTTCCAAGACACTACTTATTGTTTGTTGTTCTTTTAAGGAGATGTTAGATATAGACAGTATTTCAGTCTGGCATTGAGTCATTTTCTGAGAGTGCACATTGTAGCATTGATATATTTTGTTGTTTTGGAGCAGGCTAAAGAAAGGAGATGCTTCAGAAGAAAATGAGAGTAGATTATTTCAGGTCATTTTAAAGTTTACAATATAGATTCAGAATGTCAAAGCTGGAAGGAAACCTTTAGAGACTATTTAAGCCTCATTTAAAGATGAGGATACTGAGGTTTGGTTCATTTCCTGGAAACCCAGTAAATTTCACTATTAATTTTATTAAAAATATATTAAATAAAAATAATTAATTTTATAAAAGACAGATAAACTGGCCAAAAGAGTCACTTTAACCAAAATTTGCCCAATATTTGTGAGCTGGGCACTAAGGAAAATTGTCTGTTCTCTTTCACCTCTATTATTTTTGGGTTTTAATGAGCTGTTAGAATTTGGGTAAATGTGGTAAGCATGTGCCTGAATGAGGTGAGTTTGGGATTTATGAAGATCAGTTTTTTTTTTTTTTTTTTTGCTTTTGCCAAAGATAACTTAAAATATGATGATACTAGCAAATGCAAGTCTGATGCAAAGTCATTTTGCTATCATCCTGAATCAGAATGTATCCTTTACTGTCAGTTCTGCCATTTTGGCTTTTTAAAACATGTTTAAGGAAAGTATGTGTTTTTATGAATGCTGTTTTTATTTGAAATCATTCCTGCTTGGTGGTGATTCTCAAAAATTTTTCACTCTGTGGATCATTTTAGGAGAGGCATAGCATTTCTTTGATATTGTAGCTCTTGTGCCTGTTATCTCTTAAGAACTTTATAAGAATTGATGAAAAGAAGGATCCAGACTGCCTGTGACACACTTGCCAAATTTTACCTAGTTTTTATTAAATATCACAAATCAAATATTTGTGATTTTTAGTGTAAGGAATTCCTTTCACCAACTCAAATCACAAGCTCTAGCAAATAAATCTTGGAGCATTTCTCAAGGTGCTTGAAAATTTAAGTAACTTGCCCAGGATCTCAGAATCAGGATTTAAATCTTTGCCTTTCTTACTCTTAAGTCTAGCATTATATATACCATGTTGCCTTTACTTAGAAAAGAAGTTGCCCTGGATGACAAATAAAGTGGTGCTGAAAAGGGAGAGTTAAAAGAACTTTATTGAGGAGAGTTTTAGGGGGATGGTGAGAGGATAAGTCCTTTACATGATTAGATTTATTCACTCTCTCTAACATCCTTATTTGTATTGAAATCAACACCATCTTCTCAGTCAGCCAGACTCAAAACTTTTCCTTTTCTCTAAAATAAATCAATTACTAAGTCTTATTCTACTTTTTGAATATCTGTTCCTTTGCATTGTTTAAGTTTGGGGTAAGCCCCTTTCATCAATGAGGGTCTTACTTCCCTTACATCTAAAATAAGGGAATTAAACCACATAATCTCAGCTATCCTTTATAACCCTAATGTTAGAGCTAGACTTTGAATCCTCTCATTTTATAGATATGGATTCTGAGGCCCAGGAAAATGAAGTGAATTTTCTAGTATCACATAAGCAATACTCTGATTCCAAATGAAATCCTCTTTCCCTTATTGTCTCTTTCCTAAATTATTTTAGGAATCTCTATCAGGACTGTATAATTAGCCTTTATTCTCTATCTCCTATCCCAATAAGACTATAAATTCCTTAAGGACAGGGACTGTCTTATTACCTCTTATTGTATCTTCCTGGCTTAGCCCAGTGCCAGGAACATAATAGACACTTAAAAATGCTTATTGAATTGAATGGAAAAGTTCTACTAAAATAATGCTTATGCTTGTAAAATCATTTGCAGTTTTCAAATAACTTTATCTATATTACCTAAAATTAATCTCTTAGTAAGACTTTTATTAATTTTATTTTGTCAGATGTACAATAAAGTTTAAGGAGATAAATTGGCTTGCCCAAGATACTTCTGTTACAAAGTGACATAACCAGGACAAAAACCCCAAGTAATAGGAGTGGGACACAAACCCACTTCTGACTCCAAATTTAATACTTTTCACTAAGGCACAGTGACTTCCCTGAAATTAGAAAGTGTACCAACCAGCAGGGCTCCTGCCCTGAGTAATGAGAGGGAAGTGTTGTTTCCCCCATGAATCTGCCAGCATGCTTTTGCTTATGGGGGAGAGGCAGAAAAGGCCTCAGACATCATGCATTACTTTATTGATGACTAAACTCTGTCTAGGAGATCCAAGACTACTCAAGTAATAAGGTGTAGAAAAAGAATTCTTATCCAGAACTTTTCACTTAAAAGTTGGCACTCTTGGAGAAGGCTTAACACCATGGAGAGTCTGAATAATTCTCAAATTCTAAAGCTTCTTTGGAACGGAGAATGCAGTGATTCTATAGTAAACTTCTTGGCTATCCCTTCAGCATACCAATACCAAGAAAAATGGTCATTCCTGTTTAGTCATTTGGGAGAAGTAATAAGATAATTTACTAAAACCATAATGATGGCTGTATGAGCAGGAGCAAAGTTAAATGTCTCATTAGCCCTTACATTGTGGAAACAGTTGTTAATGAGAAACACACAGACACACACACTGGAAATTGTATGAATTTCCATCAATGACTTAATGAAGAGAGAGAAACAGAGTTTATTCAGTTGATGCCTTTCCCATCATCCCTTGCAAAGTTCCAGGACTGGAAAAAGAAATAGGGAAAAATGCAATAAATATAGATTATCTCTCTGCCCTCAAGAGAGGAATACTGAGCTCATGTGCCAAGATACAGGGTATAATCCACAAGAAAGGAGGTTTTTAAAAATCATCTTAGGAGTATTTCTTGGCAATATTATTTTTTTTAGACAGGGGCTTTCTGAATTAATTGTGTCCCTTAGTGACTGGATAAAGCTATGTCTGTGCCAGTCTTTGGGTTTATAGTTTTATGAAATTAGAAAGCTTTTTTTTTAAAAAGTGATTTTTGAATTCTGACTTAAATTGAACTTCTGTTAGAGAAATTCTCCCCCAACTTACCACTTAACCTCATTCATTTCAGTGGTTTATATATTGGTGGTGGTGGTGGTAGTGGTGGTAAGGGGTGTGTGTGTGTGTGTGTGTGTTATGTGGATGAATGGATGTAAGTTTTAGTAGAATTGTTAAAAATTAGCTCTTTGATATGAGAGACAACATGGTATATCAGAACAACCTCAATAACTGAGAATGTTTTATCCCCAAACTACTATTCTTTAGCTATGTGATATTGGGCAAGTTACCTTTCTAGATCTCAAAGAATTCATCTGCTAAAATAAGGATTAGAAGTCCTCTCTACCTCTAAAAATTCTGTGAATTTGATAGGTTCCCAGTTTTGAACTAGAAGGCATCCCTAATTGTGTTCTTTGAAAGCACTAAGCTTATTTGGATTAACTATTTATAGATTACTAATAGTCTCAATTAGTATCCCTTTTGAGTAATATTTTTAGTCATAATAGCATAACCATTGTTTTATGTACTGTAGATAGCCATATTATGCCAATAAATTTATATTTCTAAGTTTTGGTATAAGTTTAAGTAATGATTAACACCTAAAATGTGAAAATAAACTTTGAAGAACTAAAAAATTAACATTTCTAGATGAGAAAATTTTCATCACCCTGCTTCATTCTTTATATTTTTTTCTCTATTCTTCCATTCACATACTGCTTAAGCAGTATTTATAAAAATGCTGCCATGTCCTATTTTGTTAGAATAGAGAAGTATATGTTAACTCTTTTTTAAAAATTGATATATTTTTATATCACCAGAACTTTTTCCAATATTCTGCCCATCCCCCGTTCACAGATCCAAATAATATTTTTAAGGAAAAAGGGGGAAAAAGAATAAGGATAAGATAAGCCAAATTAATCCATGCATCAAAAACTGAAAATAAATGCATGATTTTACATGTGGGGACCTCTTACCTTTGGAAAACTCTAGTGCTTCCTTAAGAAGTAGAAAAACAGCTATTATTATTCCTATTTGTGGGGGGAAGAAGGATGTGAAATACAGAATATAATATTTAAGTTTTGGGGGATTTTGATGATTAACAGTGAGAAAACATTTAAAAAACAGAGAACCTATCACTCACTCATTCAACTATGAAAAACTTATATTTTGGAAAGCTTTGGCTATGTGCTATGGAGTGTGGGGGGGCAAAGTATGTGAATTAAAAAAGTTAATTTTGACTTGGCATCTAACCTAATGGTGGCTTCTGGCCAATTCTGTAAAAATTAATTTGTTGTTTTGGAGCTGCTGCCAAACTCTCTGAATTGTCTTATATTCTAAGAAAAAGAGTCATGCTAAATTTTTTTTCCTTTAAACTCTAGTTTCCCTCTGTTTTCTTCCAGAATATATGTGTATGTTGAAAGAGTGATAAGTCATTTCCTCCCCCTTTCCTAGCACAGCTTCATTCAGAATCTTCCTCCCTATTCTGTTCTCCATGTATTTAAATTATGCCCTTTAGAACAATCAGTTTCCAATGTAAATGAAGCCATATGTCAGTACCAGTAAACTATTGCCACCTCTTAGCCTCAGTGGAGTTTTTCTCTGTAAGTCACTTCTATTGTACTGGGGCCAGTTGCATACATTTTAAACAGGCAAGAGAAGGCTGAAGAAAATGGAATGTCTTTCTTGTCTGTCTCTGTTCCAAAGAGACAGCTGATTTACAGTCATTTTTTGTAATAGCCTAGGGCATCAACTGGGAGAGGACATTAGAGAAATGTGAAGGTTGGCAGAGTTTCAGGGACACTTAAGATTTGTCCTAAATATTCATGAATGCTCATGTTCACATATGCACTTCAAATAACAAATAGGTATTTATTTATTACAAGCCTATTACAAGATTGGCCCTAAATCTAGAACAGTGCCACCTAGCTTTGCCTTTCACATAGGGATATTGTTCTGGGAGGATAAAATAATAAGAATAAAAATAATTAATAATGGCATTTCTATGGCACTTTTAGGTTTGCAAAGTGCTTGTGTATGTTACCTCATTTAGTCCTAACAATAAGTCTCTGAAGCAGCTCCTATGAGTATTCCCATTTCACATATGTAGAAATTAAGGCAGAGTAGTTGTGACTTATCCAGAGTTACACAGCCATCACGCATCTGAGGCCATTTTGAAATCAGATCTTTCTGATTTTAAATTCAGCACTCAATCCACTATAGTATTTCTGATTGGGAACGCTTCTTAAGTTCAAGGAAAAGTGACCTGATATGGACAGGATTGTTTACTTTATTAATTCATTTGTTCAAAATTCCTAATATTTAAAATAGCATAGATACCTTGAGAACAGATGGACACCCTGATGTATCCTCCAAATCTCAGTGCCTTGAACATTTGCTCAATGAGTGTTCATAGATTGTTGTTCATTGTCAACATTGACACTCTTTTGCTGATGACCTGCACTGCACTGACATCTCCTGTTCTTCATCTTTATCACTCTTTTATTTAATATGTGATCTCTAATGTTTGGACTAGAAAAGGATAACAAATAAATTGAGAGTCTGGTTTGGGGCAATCTGAAGCTAAGTTAGTATCTATAAATGAATAGTCATCATATTGTGGGAAATGTTCAGGTAATTTAGTTAATAAACTTTTCAAATCAAATGATAAGTTTTGTTCTCATAAATAAATATAATTATCTTGATTTTCTTTGCCTGACTTGTTTGTAGGTAAGGCACAGTGGTTCAGATTTTGTTCCAAGAATCTCTGACGCTGATTCAGAGGCCTACATAATTTCCCCAGGGCAGCAAATGAGTCTTTTGGGGACACTGTGAGAATCTCTCATGGAAACCAGACAGGAAACTCTACCTCCCAAGGCAATTTCATGTGAAACCAATGTCTACCAGTTGCCTATCTATGTTACACTACTCAAAAAAACTAAGTTGCTTTACTTAAGTATGAAAAATAAATAAATCAGGTGACAGCTCCAGTAGTGTCACATAAGCAGATTAATTGACAGATTAATTTTTGAATTAATGGTTTTGTTATTATATAAAAATAGTTCTAGCAAAAAAGAAGCATTTACCTTATACCAGCAGGATATATGACTGAATGTGAGCAAACTTTTCTCTTTTTTAATTAAAGAATGATAATAAGTTAGTATCTCATTTGTAGGCATTATATTCTCAATTGTCTTCCTGTGATAACTTGGGAATTTCTTCATATCCTTAGCAAGTAGGCATTTTTGGTACACTTTGTGTCTTCCACTTCCATTTCAGTTTGTGTTGATTTATTTTCAAGGCTACTTAAAGCTGAGAAGGAAAAGAAGCAATAAAGTTTTAGAATTTTATTGTTGCTTGAAATAGAAAAATAAAGTAACATGCTTAATTTCTTTATGCCATTTTTATATATAATAGCTTCTTCACCTTGCAACATAGCATTGGGTTGATTATCCTAATTGTCCATTTTATTTAAAGGAATAGAAATTCCTTCAATAAAATGTGAAACATTGTACTTCAAAAGTCAAAGAGTGGGAAAAGATTTTCCTTCTGGGACAAAAAATATAACCAATGTAAGTTTGTATAGGTAGTCTCAGACACTTATGAGCTACGTGACCCTGAGAATCATTCAATTATCCACCACTTATTTTGGACCTACTATGTGTCAGAAACTGCATGTCACCACCTCTGGTCCCTCAGTTTCCTTAGCTATAAAGTGAGGGAGTTGGACTTGATGACTTCTAATCTTGATGATCCCCTTTTATCTTTAAGTGTAAATTTGTGATCTCTGTTTTCTAACCCATTTCAGTATCTAAACATCATTCTAGTCTAGAAGTTAATTTTAATGAATAAAATATTTCATAGGATCATAGATTGATAGAAGTCCAATCTAGTCATTTTAGAAGTGAGAAACCTAAGGTGCAATGTAACTTGTCAAGTAGCACATAAATACTAAGTGATAAAACAAAAAATAAATTCCATATCTTCTAGCACTTTCCAGAGTGCATTTGAATGTATTAAGTGCTAATTGCTTGACACTGGGGATGGTCATCCTGACTATTGTCTGTTGTTTGAGTCCATTTTCTTTTATAGTGCCCTTGATAAAGCTTAAGAGTTGATTTCCATTTACCAAAAAGCCACATCCTTTTGGGGTAAGGCATTTCAATGCCCATAGCATTTCTCAAAGTTCTGTCTCCCCATGCATAAAACATTTCTGTTATCTAAATCCACCCCAAGTTCTCCCTATCCCTTAAGGTGTGCAGTCCTAAGTATGGTTGAAAGAACAGATTTAGAATAAGAATAGACTTTGAGTATGTGTGTGTAGACTATTCTCATCTAGGGATGATCAAGGTACCACTTTGACCTGAGACAGGTTAAATACATTGTTAGAGACACTTGTCGAAATGGACTCTTATCTAAAGCTAATACTCCTGCTTGATCACTAGTCTGTCTCTTTCAGCAGGTTGTCTCTTCTGAAAGGGTTATAAACACCAGGGGAAATACAAACTAAAGAATAGAATTGATTAATGTGACATATTTGAGTTTCTGCAACTGTCTCAACGACCAGTCATAGAGAGGCAGCTCCAAACACAGTAAATTAAATTTAAATTACACAGTGTTGGCTAGGAAATTGCTCCGTTAATTCAACCTTCAAAATGAAATTTGATTTTTTTTCCCACTTGAACCACCTCCTGATTTTTCATATCCTGATGATTTCTACAAGGACATCTATTGGGCTGAGTTCTTTTATTGCATCCCCCCTTTCTCCTTAAAGGAGAAATACATAAAAAGCAATTCTTTATTCAGTTGTGGCTAAGATATAGGATGCATTAAAGAAATGGTTTTTGTTAGATCTTGTTTCCCAATAGGCAAGTGGACATAGTTTTATATAATATTGAAAAATAGGTACATAAAATATCTTATCAGAATTCCCATTTCTGTCAAGGTGATTATATATATATATATGTATATGTATATATACATATATATATATATAATGAATGACAGAATAAGGCAGTAGACTGATCTTAGCAAGATAAAATGATGGATTCAAACTTGCAAGATTCTGTTTAACATGGATAAAAGTAGCATTTCAGAATTTGATTCAAAAAAGTTTAACTGCATTATTCCAAGTTATAGAATAGTCAATCAGCAAGCATTTATTAAGCATTTGTTTTATATTAGGCACTGAGCTAATAACTGAGGATTTGAAAAAAGGCAAAACCCATTCCTGCTCTTAAGGAGCTTAGTTAATCGGGGAGATAAAATAGAAATAACTGGTATATACAAAACATACACAGAATAGAGAGGAGATATTTAGAAAGGAGGAATTAACAGCCTGGGAGGCTGGGGAAAATCTATAGAAGGTACAATCTGAGATGTCTTCTAGGAAGTTAGGGAATTTAAGGATTAATAGCTGTTCATATGAAATAGACTTGTGAAAAAGAGGAAGCTCAAGAGGAATCAAGAAATATGACGTGATTTCAAAAGAAGCTAGTGTGATTTTAGGCTACATCAGTAGAATAGTGATCAGATCAAGAAAGATCAATAATCCCCACCATATGCTTGGCAATTGTGAAACCATATCTGGAAGATTGTGTTCTGTTCTGGATACCACATTTTAAGAGAGACACTGATAAATGGAACCATTCAGAGGAAAATAACCACAATAATATGGAAACTTGAAATCATTTGATATAAGAAAGTTGGAGAGGTTTAGTTGGAAAAAAAGAGATTTCCTGGGGCAGCTAGATGGTGTAATGGATAGAGCACCAGCCCTGAAGTGAGGAGGACCTGAGTTCAAATCTGGTCTCAGATATTTAACACTTCCTAGTTAAGTGACCCTGGTTAAGTCACTTAACCCCAATTGCCTCAGGGAAAAAAAGATTTCCCAAGGGCAGAAGACATAGGACTACCCTTTACATATTTGAAGGGTTAGTATGTATAGATAAGAGGGATCTGTAAAGGAAGGTTGGGACTCACAATGAGAAAGAGCTTTCTAATTTTTAGGCTTGTCCAAAAATGGAACAGGCTACAGTGTATGTTGGTGAGAATCTTCTGAATACCTGAAAGTAATCATAGGCATCTTAGTGAAAATATTACTGCACTGGACAGAGTGAACTGGATGACTTCTAAAATTCTGTGAAATTCTAGGTTTCTTTGATTCTGTGTTTCAAACATCCGAACTTAAGGGTAGAATAGTAACTTTGAAACAAATGTTATAGATATGAAGAAATGAAGTAGTTAGGGCTTTAGGCAGGAAAAAAAAAGAAAACCAATTTCTTTCACACTAACAAAAGCATATTACAAATATTACCTCATTTGATACTTGAACCAACCTTGGGAAATATTATTATTATTATCCCCATTTTATAGATGAGAAAACTGAGGTGGATAGCAATGATGCAATTTCCCAGGCATCACACATTTAACAAAACTTCCATATTTCTTTTTGTATTCCATAGGCTTTCTGAATAATAGATCTGCAAGGGATCTTAGAGGCAGTATAATATAACTTCTAATTTTATAGCTGAGTAAACTGGGGTCCTAGAGAGAAGTTACTTGGCCAACGTCCCAAGCTAATAAGAGACAGAACTAGAACTTGAATCCACGTTTTCTGGCCCCCGTGATCTTTTTTTTTTTATTATTATTTCATATTGTCTTTTCTGTTTTTATCCTTGGTTTGTACAGTTACACTTGTTAACAGGCTGTATTGTAAATATATTTATCAGTAGCAGACAACAATAAACTGGATAACTAGGTGGTATTAGATATGGGATTCATAAGACTTGATTTTAGATCCTGCCTCAGACACTAGTTGAATGACTTTGGGCAACAACGTAGGGCATCTGGTTCATTATTTATAAAATGATGGGGTTGAACTTGATGCCTTCCAGGTTTCTTTCTACTCCAAATCTATAATCTACTGGTGCCATAATAGCATCAAAGGGGAATCCAAGAGCTAGAAATATTTAATAAGTTATTTAATAAGAAATACATTTAATAAGTTACAAGTTATTATAATAACTTATTTAGTAAGTTGAAAGCAAATCTAGATAAAGTATTTGTTCTTCTATTTCCTGGAATAATTCTCTAGTCCTTGGCTACTTTGCTGTAACCCTAATGGATATTTTATAGGATTTATAGGATTATAATTAATTGTTTCTAGAAAAGAAGTAGATGAGTGTAGAGTGAGAGCCTAAACCAATGTATATAAAGGAAGAAGAAATCAAATGGAAATGTTCAATTCATTGGCTTTACAATCATAGAGCAATTCTCTATGATTTTTAAGGTTTGCAAATAGGTGTCATTGTACCATCTTGAGAAGTAGAAAATGGGAAAATAGAATGTGGTATGAAGGAAGAACATTTGATTTATAGTCAAAGCATGTATTTTTTGACATGAGCAATAGTAGAATTAGCTTTGCTTGACCATGCATGTTTGTTAGAATTTTGTATTTAGTTTTATTTTTTAATGAGGAAAGATGGGAGAGAAAATATAATTTATTAAAATTAATTTAATGCAATTTTAACAATTATAATAAAACTGCTTTGGTATAAATCCCAAGTCAATTACTCAAGAAAATGGATAATTTACTTCATCTCTCGTCATTAGTTTTTATATATGAAAAATTGAATATTTGAATTAGATGATCTCTTACATTACCTCCAGTTCTGAAAGATGTGGCTATAAGTAGACTAAGTATTATTTCCCTCATTTTATTGCTGAGACTCAAAGAGTTGCCCATTATAACATATTTAGTAAGTCAGTGCCAGGCCTAAAACTTTAGTCTTTTGATTCTAACACCAATATTTGCCCTTTCTTCCTTCTCTCCTCTTCTCTATTTCTTTCCTTCCTACCTACTTTTCTTTCCTCCCCTTATATTTTTTTTAAATTTTTCTTTCTCTGTGTTTATCGCTTTTTTCTGTATATCTGTATATCTCTGTATTTGTCTCTATTTCTGTGTCTCTATTCCTTCCTTTTTTCTTCCTTCCTTCCTTCCTTTTTTCTTTTCTTCCTTCCTTCCTCCTTTCCTTCCTTCTCTTCCTCCCTCCTTCCTTTCTCTATCTCTATCTCTTTCTCTCTCCTTTCTCTTTTTTCTCTCTTTCTCTTTCTATCTTTTTATCCCTTTCTCTCTTTTCTCTCTTCTTCTCTCCCTCCTCTCTTTCCTCTCTGTCCTCTCTCTTCACTCCTCTTTCTCCTCTCTCTTCTCTATTTTTCTCTCTCTCTTTCTCTCTATCTCTGTCTCTTTCTCATTTATTTATTTAGAGACTGGGTCTCTATCACTCCCAGAGTTGAAGATCAGCAACCTTTCACAGTCCACTTTTGCACCTCCCTGGAAAGCCTGATAGTTCTCCACTCCCAGAGACTTAATTTCTTAGTGGCATTGACTTTTCTCCTCTTCTATTTCAGATCTTCCTAAGGGATCTCTAAGCTCCCGTGAATCAGGAATTAGGCCCTGCTACCCATATTCTTTGCATTGACTATATTACTGCGCCTCTAATGTTACTAAATTATTATTTTTTTACAGAAGTAATCAAATTTCAATCCTGAAAGGCATTATCATCCATTAGATGTGGAAAATGAGACTTAGTTTGTTACACATGGTTTTGCTAGTGTGGTAAGAAATAAGTGCTTTAATAATCATTGTTTTTAATTAATGGAAGTTATTTTATAGTAGAACATTAGCTACTGGGTAGGAGTCCTTTAATTTATTAAAAAGTGATGGATTATCATGAAAAAAACATATAGGGATTAAGTAAGTTTTTAAAATGAAAACATGTTTGAAAGTGAGTATATTTTGAAATTTCAGTTTTGCCCTTCAGGCCTTAAAGGACTAACATAAGGGTAGTCTTAAATGTAAGCTATAGAGATCAGAAAAAAGGAATTTTCCTACATGGTGAATTTATAGTGTTTTTAATAGAAACCTTTTCTGCCCCCATCGAATTATTTTACTCTGTCATTCATAGTCATTTCCTTGTCGCACTAACATGACCAGACTTTGAAAAATTCTAGGTGTTCCAACTGATAAAATCACTTTAGTCTAAGATATTTCATGGTCTCCAATTGATTCTCCTAGAAATAATTTAATTTGCGAACCATTGTGCTGATCTGCAGTGAGCAAATCCTTGTGCTTTTTACTATAATTTCCAAGTCCCCATTTGTTTAAATTAGGATTTCATACATTATATAATTTTGTTGTAAAGGGAATAATATTCTTACTTATAAGAGACCTTACTCAATAGACCTTAATATTAATACAGAGCATTTTAAAAATAGCAGAAAATAATTATGATACATTTTCAAAAATACATTATATTTTTGTGTGACCTGCATTTTTTAACTAGTAGAACAGATAATCATTCTGTACACACTGATTTAAAATACAGATACATATACTACCTCTAGAATTAAGTTTTTGTATGTTAATTCTGGAAATAACAGAAAGTTATAGAAAGATTAAAAGAGGTACTATTTTTTGGCTTCAGGTATACTATTCTGTGGAAGATACTGGGTCTCTATATTTTTACTTGCATTGGAATTGTTCCAGCAAGTTTTTGAATATGCACTAGTTTGACAAACATTAACTTACATGACTCTGACACATAGGATAGATTTTCATAAGCAAAAAATGTCTTCAGATAAGTAGCTTTTATATGTATAACTCCTATATTGTTGCAACTTAATAGAATATTAAAGTTAGATGAGATCCATAGGATCGTTATTTTAGAGCAAAAGGTACTTTCTAGATCATCTTTTTACAAAGAAATACATGAAAATGAGTTGGTCAATGTCATCATCAACTAATTGATAACTAATGCTAGTTAGTTGACAGAACTAGGATTAGAATCCAGATTTATACTTACAGTGTAGTTCATTCAGGGCTTATTATAAATATAAATTATAAATACTCTAACTCATAAGATCCAATTTCTCAAGACCTTCTATTTTTCTTTTTATCCTTTGTCCAGACCAGTGATTTATCAGCACATCAACAATTTGCATGTGATTTAGAGATGTATTAAGTTGACTAGTCCATTAAGAACTTAGGTGACAAGCCCAGGTGTCACACAGCTATATATATCAAAGGGCTTGAACCCTGATTTTTCTAATTACAAGGTTAGTCCTCTATTCACTATGCTATGCTGTTCCACTATCATGATGTAAGTAAATGCATAAATGAATTAAAATCTCTGAGACAAATGCATGTGTCAGTTTCATACCTACAATTTTAGATTCCTCTCAGGTGTAAAACTATGATTATTTGTAGGTCCAGCAATTTAATGCAAATAAATAAAATTTGTTGTAAATATGGTAATTTGTTTTTTTTAAAATTGTGATTTTTTTCCTCTCATTATTTCTTACTATATGTATTAGATTTAACTAAATACTAGATTGCCTCAATGGAAAAAAGATGAATTATATTTAAAATTTTAAATAGGAATTAAAACCTACCATTCACACATACACACACATAAACAACACCTGTTGTTTATAATCAAAGTAACTTTTCCAATAAAAACCTAACTCTTGAAAAACAAATTATCTTTTTACAGGAGGCATTGGAAAAACTGACCTACAAGGCAGCCTAATTGAATCACTTGTTATTATCATATTAGTTTTTCATGTTATTCCACTGAACTTTCTGAGCCAAAAGGACATTTGTTCTTTTGCCTTTTAAATCCTTGTTTAATCAAAGAATCCTGACCTGACATTCATACAAATTGCTAGCATTTATCATAGGCATTAATAACAGTAACTCCTTAAAAAACTGACTGTTTTGAACTTTCTCTTTCCAAATAAAAACAGCAGAAGGAAAAAGAAATATTTCTACAAAGATTCTATATGAGTAACTGCTAAGCCTTTTGTAAAAGCCTGACTGGTTTTGCTGTTATTTATATTTAGATTATGGACCAATACTTCTTTTTATATTTTGAGCTACTTCTTAGTAAATCTTTTAAAATCTTTTTGCATTTTTAAGTTTTCCATTCCATTCCATTTCTGTGGCTCATTCTCCCCACCCTTTTTGTGACCTGTTTATTCCCCTTATGATCTGTTAAATATATTTAGAACTTCTATAATGAAGAAAAGAAATCTGCATCACATTATTCTTTTCTCTTAGAACTAGAACCAAGGCTAGTTTGATTCAGTGCTTTTAATTGAGTATTTAAAATCCATTTTGCATTTGCTATTAATGTCTAAATATGCATAATCTTCTTAATTTTTAGCAGAAATAATTAACTCCCTTTCCTTCTATGTCTCAGAATACTTTTTTCCTTAATCATTCTTCAGTAAAAGCTCACTATTTACATACAATAGCTAGACAGGGTTTAATGTTGTGAGCAAGTATAAAAGTGGAGGAAAAATCAACCTTTGGCATTTATAAATGGATTGATAATATGACCAAACAACTAGATTGTGTGGACCTCTGTTTTTATGTTCAATTTAGTTTAAATGATATTTATTAAAAAGCTTAGCAGAACACAAAGATGGCAAACAACGGATCACATTTGGAGAACATAAGGGAATATAATCATCTTGGACAATCAGATTGGAGCTAGGTTATAGAGGGCTCAAATACCAGGGAAAAGAGTTTGTGTTTTATCATATAGGCACTAGAGACACAAGGAATGATTTTGAAAGAGAGAGTGAATATTAAGATTATTTTTGAAGTCAAATGACAGAACTGGTAGCTAGAGATATAAATTAACTAGTACAAGCTCTTAGGAGTACTACAGGACCAGAATTTGAGTCCTGGGTCCAAATTACCATGTGTCAAGTACTGTGCTAAGTGCTTAGAAAGCACCAAGAAAAAAAATGGCACAGGATCAAGCTTTGGAAATACTCTAGGGAGTGAGAGGATGATGAGAGATTGATAGATGTATTCTAAGAGATAGAAGAAGAACTGGGAGAAAAAAAAGTGTCTTAGAAAGCAAGGGACAAAGGTAAGGAATAGATGATTAAAAATACTTAGTCCTGAAGAAAGATCATAGGAAATGAGAATTGGGGAAAAAAGGCATTGAATTTGAAACTGAGATGAAATCATTGGTTATTTTTGAGATGCAAGCTTCAGTAGTGTTTGGCTTTTTGTCAACAATCAAGGAATCAATGAGTGAACAGGTAATGAGAGATATAGATAGATAGATGGTTATTAATAATTTACCACATGCCAGACATTGTGATAAAATATAAGAAAAGAAAATAGTCCCTGCCTTAAAGAAATTCATTCTATTGGAGGAGGATTATGTATAAAATAATGCTAGAAACTGGGGGGGACAGTTTCTATATAGGACACCACAGGAAGTAGTGCAGAAGTCTGGGTCCTGGCAAAATAAGGTATCTGTACCACGGAGGGTCAGGAGTGAGGCTCATGTATATAGTGAGGTGAAAACTGCTGAAACTTGTGACCATCTTGGGGAGATTGCAGGAAGTGATTTGCAATTGGTAGGAAAGCAAAAGATTCACCTACCAGAAGTGATGTGGAAATAGAGGCCAAAAAAGGGAGAAACTACATCTTTTAGGAACTTAACACTTTAAAGAGGCAGTCAAGAGTATAATGTGATGATCTGATGGGTTTGTGGAATCCAAAGTAGGTTTGTTAGGAAGGGGGAAGGAGTGAAACCTGAACGTATTCCTTAGACAGTGGAAAAGGAGCTTATAGAAAAGAGATTAAAATGAAAATGAAAGAGGGAGTAAATGATAGGAATGGAGAGAGAGAATGAGGAGAGTGAGAAAAAAGAGACAGAGACAGAGAGGGAAGGAGGGGTCAAGATCAAAGAGGAGCAGTTGAGTTAAGTGTGGAGAAGTCACATTATCTTCTAAAACTATAGCAGAGGGGGCAGCTAGGTGGCACAGTGGATAGAGCACCAATCCTGAAGTCAGGAGGACCTGAGTTCAAATTTGATCTCAGACACTTAACATTCCCCTAGCTGTGTGACCCTGGGCAAGTCACTTAACCTCAATTGCCTTCAGGGGAAAAAAAAGTAAAACTGTAGCAGAGGAGTAAATTTATAAAGATACGTAGATAGGGAATTGTGTTATCTCACCACAGGTGGCCTTGATTTTGGGAAACTGAGAGATAGGGTGGAGAATATAATTAGTTTGTGGAGAAGAATTGGAAAGAGTCTCCATAGAAACTATGATGGGGAATCAACCAGAGATGAATAAGATGCTGTGCCATAGGTTAAGGTCCAAGGTGAGATTAACTATCATTTTAGAGTGATTTCCTGATTTTATCTTGTAGCCTTCCATTACTGGGGAATAGGAGAAGAGAATATAAGAATGACCCAGTTTTGAGGATTATCAGGAATGAATAGCAGAACAAGGGGGCAAAGGAGTTGTGGGTGGAAAATGGTACACAGTCTGAGTAGGTAACTATCTTCTTGCTGAAAATGTAGTAAAAGCTAAAACATTGAAAGGAAAGCTGCCAACTCTTCTTTTTCTATCAACTATAAAATGTATTTTCCCCGAACTTTTATTTATTATGAAGCCTTAATAATCAAAAGGGAAATAATGACATAATATTGTTTAAATTTTACACAGTTAATGTTTGAACATAGAACCTAAACTCTTGTGAGAAGAATGTCTTGCAAACCATGGGTAGGGATGTCATACTAGTCTGTGTTTCTTCATGAGGACAGTTAACCATCTTCAAGCTTTCTCAAAGTCCAAGTGATTGAACTCTGTCTAAAAATTATTATTGCTGCTTTCAGATGTGTAGACACAGACCTGCAGAAAAACCAATGCATGTGTTTTGCTCTGAGGCTGCAATAAATTTCACTTCCTTTATTTTTTTCCAGTCATTTACTAGCCTTTTCTGAGTAACTGGGCATAATTTATCTGTTAAAAAAGATATGTCCAAATGAGCTTTTACTATTTTTCATACCTTGTGTATCACAAAAGTATCACTAAGATTTCATTGTTTGCAGGCATTTGACATTTGTAAATTGCCACTGAAAAGTAAGAAGAACATTTGTATCATTGTCTTTGTAAAGGAAATGATTAAATTTGTTCTTTCTTAACCACTCAGTCTGTTTGATAAGCTGGAACTATGCTTCCTATATTCAATTAATGTTAGATTTAGACATAGCAGGGACATCAAAGACCTTTAAATCCAATTGCCTCATTTTACAGATAAGAAACCAGAGATTAAGAGGTTAAATGACTTACCCAGTGTCATGTAGCTAATAAATGTGGGAGAAAGGTTACAGGATTCAAATTCCGGTTTTCCCTAATTTATTTTCTATCTTGTATCACTTTACTGTCAATGGTAACAGTGATGGTAATGATGATGGTAGTGATGATGATGATGATGATGATGTTGATAATAAAATGTCCTGGATTCTTTTGAGTAAACCTTCTGAATTTGTTTTCTTTGCAGACCACAGATGACATCCTTGTGGCTTCTGCTGAATGTCCCAGTGATGATGAGGACATTGATCCCTGTGAGCCGAGCTCAGGTGGGTTAGGTTAGTCAACTTTTTTCTTACTCTTTGATTGCCTTTATTGATTTGCATGCAGCATCTCATAGAAAGACCTTACTTCCGAGTTCTTATGAACACACTTTAAAAACATAATGACCAATTTGTGATAGGAGGGATGGATTTAAAAAAAAAAAAAACAGATCCAACTCCCAACATTTACTGAGAAATGCCAAGATCATGCATTTCAGTACTAGCTGTTGGGGACAGCACTTTGGATTGGTGACTTACTATTCTCATCCCATTAGCTATGAACATAATTTTTATGTATAATGTTATAATGTGCTTTCCCCTCAGGTCACTTGTGGTATAACCACATTATTTTTTGTAAAGCTAAGTAATCACATTGTATTATCAGTAAAAATTTGACCTTTCCGTGATCTTAAAAAAAAAAAAACCCTAAAATTCCCACACAAAGAAATCAAATTAGCTTAAGTGGTATATTTTTGATCTCGGAAGTGGAAGTACTGCTATAGAAGTAATGCAAACAGCTTGCGGAGCCTTTAATACATTTATGCATGAGTAATATAGAAATATTTCCTTCTTGGTCTTTGCCATATCACCTGACAATTCATTTATTTTAATAAGTTGATGCTTTATTTCCCCTACTTACTTGTATTTGTTTATTATCCATTGTGAATGGTTAATACAGAAAGATGGTTTCCATGCTTCCTTTCCTCCATTAAGTAATGGTTTTAGGATCCCTTAGGCTTAAGTATGAAGAATACAATAGGGAATTCTTTTGAATATTCATGACAGTGAGCATCAGGGACATTTTTACTATTCTCAGGATGAGGTCAGGCTTTCCTGAGCAGTTTTGCTCCACCTTTAACAGCCTTTCTGTTTAGTCTAATAAAATGAATAAAAGTGGGGGATAGTAACTCGAAGGCAGTTAATGGCTTCTGCAAGACTACTCTGGGAACTCCAAGAGTCCTTCAGGTATATGATACAATGGTCTGTTTATTGCTGATTGACTGCCCATAGTGTACATATCCACTTTAATGTGGGTTAAAAAATTTCAATTCTTATCTTTCATCTGTAGCTTAAGAACCAGTTGTAAAGCCTTAATTTGACTCCCCTATTCCCTCTGAAACACAAAATAGTACAGACCTGCTACACAAAGGAGTTGAGAAAGAAAAGCCAACAGAACATCCCTCTATCCCATTTTCTTGCCTCATTGTTCAACATTTAAGATTCCTTTTCAGGGTGTTGAAGGACAGTATAAAACATAATAGATATTAAGTCACTCATTTCTTTAGGATTGTATGAGACCCTGTTCAAGAAATGTTATTCTCTTCCTTGTCTCTAATATATACCTTATTTCAGTCAATCCACAAATCTCTAGCTCCAAAATAATCTTTCTTGTTAAATCTGACTGCATTATTCAAATGACTAAATATTTCCAATAATTTCTCATTGCCCTCCAATTATATCTCATTCCTCCTCTAATCAATACAATTTCATTTGTTCTTAAGCCCTTTTCACTAATTAAGAGGATAGCTCAAC
>JAJPUD010006233.1:116653-134347 GCA_023553655.1 Myrmecobius fasciatus | reverse complement strand
AATCAAATAGATAGACAGGGTGATAGACAGGGTGGAGGATGGAAAAAATAATGGGAAACTTGATGAGACAATAATGAGTCAGAATTCTAAATCAGGTTCTTTGAGTCCAAATTTAACATCACACACACACACACACACACACACACACACATTATTGGCATCATGCTGCCTTAACCAAGTAGCTTCTTTAAAACAAAAATTTGAAACATTCATGTTTATAGTTAAATAGTTTGATGCTATTTAGTTCCATTTGCTTGAACCAATCCAGCTGTTGATAGTGTGCAGTGAAAATTCAAACAAGTTTTAGAATATATTTACTCAACTTCAACAGTTCATAAAGACTCCTTACTATTGTGATTTCGACTAGGAGAAGAACTCATCCCAAAGAAATCATGAATTCTTAAAGTTCTGATGTATTGGTCCCTATATTAAATCACAGATCAAAGAAATTCCTTATGATAGTCTTAAATATCCAGTATTTACTTACTTCATGCCCAATATCTCTTTTCTTTCTAACAAGGCAGAGGATTATTATTCCCATTTTTCAGATGACCAAGAGGAGACGCATAGAAAATGATTTTGCCATGGTGCCATGCCTAACAAATATATCTGGAAATCAATTCAGGACCTCTGGCTTCTAATCAAAGGTCAAATTTAAAGATCCTTGTTCCCAGAATAATACCCAAGGACTTTTTAAAATATGTCTGAAAGAAATTGCCATCTCTTGAGTCATAGTAGTCTTTAAGTAATGGATTTTTATGAGTCAGAGAAAATTTATGCACAAGTTTGCTGGGAGTCACATAATTACTTTCCTCTCTAGCATATTGTACTTGTATACAGAATATACACATTTCAAACACTACTCTTCCTTGGACATAAGTTCACATACATTCATTGAATGAATTGAATTGAAATGAAAAATTATTTCTTATCCCACCCCATCACCTTTTTTCTTGTAGATAGCATGCATAACCAGGCTGAATTTTGTCTTATTTTTTTCTCATCTCATTGCCAGGGAACAAACATATGTTCCTCTGTGGGGAAACCAGATTAGAAGCCCCTTTTTTCTTCTGTCCAAGTCATTCTTTTTGTTACTTCAGCCCAAAATGAATGAAGACTATGTATGTGGCCCAGGGTCACTGAAGGATAAATGCATTGCTTTCAAATGTTTCTAAGCTTTGAGGTTTCCCACTCTGTTCATGTATTCACTGAAGCAATGTGCCCAGTAATTGTTCTGAAAACAACCTGTCCATATTTTCCCAGTACCACTGAGAGCACCAACATTCTTCTAATCATCCAGACTCAAAACTTTAGTATCATTTTGAGTTATCACTCTCAGTCACTTCAACAACAGCCAAGTTCTTGTCAATCCTATTTCCACAGAATCTTTCTTATATATTACCTTCATTCCATTAACTTGGCCACCAGCCTAGTGCAGGTCCTCCTCACCTCTTGCCTGGACTATTGCAATAAGCTCCTCTAAGATCCCTCTGCTTCAAATATTTCATCAGACCAATCCATCCTTTAAACTATCACCTAAAGTAACTTTTCTTCTGTGCATGTCCAATGATGTCATGCTCCTTCCAAATACATTCCAGTAGCTCCCTAAATAAATTCTTACGTTATTTAAAGCTCTTTACAACCAAACTATCCCAAACTTTCTGTTCTTTTAACACATTATTCTCATTCATTCTCTCTTATGGTCCAACTATGCTGACCTACTTCTCCTCTCCGTGTTCTTTCCCTATTCCTTTGCATTGATTGCATATCATATCGGTAATGTATTCCACATTCAGCTCCATCTGCTGGAATCAATAACTACATTCTAAATTTATCTTAAAGATCACCTGTACGTGAATTTTTTTTCCTGATCCTCACAACTCCTGATATCCTCCCTTTCCAAATTACCCAGTATTCATTGGGTTTATATTCTCTATATATTTGTGTATATATTGTTTTCTCTATTAGAAAGTAAATTCTTTAATGACTGAAATTTATTATTAGCATTGTTTGTGAAAAGATTGTTATTTCATTTAATTAAAAGTGTCCATTTTATCTTTTGCAATAGTCACATTCCATTTTGTTGGTTCAAAATTCAACTTCTACCTGTAAGAATGACTCTTCTTATGCAATTTTATAATATGATTTTAATGACTTTTGGAATATACTTTGAGATATTGGCCTAAGATTAATTTCTACTAGACTGTTTTCCTAACAATTCTTGTAAATATGGAGTTCTTTCTTACATAATTTATGTTTTAGTTTTTATTAAAGTTGTTAAATTCTATTGTTTGTAATTCTTTTTTGTCTATTGTATTAATTTACTTTTCAACTTTTTGACCCAATATGAAATAGGTTTTATTAGATTTTTTATTAAAACTTTTTATTTATAGAACATGTGAGTAATTTTTCAACATTGACCTTTGCAAAAATATTTTTGTTCCTAATTTTTCCCCTCCTTTCTCCCACCCTCTCCCCTAGATGGCAGGTAATCTAATACATGTTAAATATGTTAAAATATATGATAAATCCATTATATGTATACATATCTATAATTATCTTGCTGCACAAGAAAAATCAGATCTAAAAAGAGGAAAAAAACAACCTAAGAAGGAAAACAAAATGCAAGCTAACATTCACAGAAAGCATTAAAATGCTATGTTGTGGTCCACACTCAGTTCCCACAGGCCTCTCTCTGGATGCATATGACTATCTTCATCGCTGAACAATAGGAATTGGTTTGAATCATCTCATTGTTGAAGAGAACCATGTCCATTAGAATTGATCATCATATAGTCTTATGTGCTATGTATAATGATGTCCTGGTTCTGCTCATTTCACTTAGCATCACTTCATATAGGTCTCTCCAGGCCTCTCTGAAATCATCGTGCTGGTCATTTCTTACAGAACAATAATATTACATAACATTCACATACCATAATTTATTCAGCCATTCTCCAATTGATGGGCATGCATTTAGTTTCCAGTTTCTTGCCACTACAAAAAAGGGCTGCTACAAACATTCTTGCACATGTAGGTCCCTTTCCCTCCTTTAAGATCTCTTTGGGATATAGGCCAGTAAAAATACTGCTGGGTCAAAGGGTATGCACAGTTTAATCACTTTTTGAGCATAGTTCCAAATTGCTCTCCAGAATGATTGCATCCATTCACAGTTCCACCAACAATGTATCATTGTCTCAGTTTTCCCACATCCCCTCCAACATTCGTCATTTTCTTTTCCTTTTATCTTAGCCAATCTGACAGGTGTGTAGTGGTATCTCAGAGTTGCCTTAATTTGCATTTCTCTGATCAATAGTGATTTGGAGCAACTTTTCATATGACTAGTGATGGTTTTCATTTCATCATCTGAAAATTGTCTGTTCATATTCCTTGACCATTTATCTATTGAAGAGTGGCTTGAATTCTTATAAATATGAGACAATTCTCTATATATTTTAGAAATGAGAACTTTATCAGAACCATTAAATGTAAAGATGATTTCCCAATTTGATGCTTCCCTCCTAATCTTGTCTGCATTAGTTTTATTTGTACAGAAACTTTTTAACTTAATGTAATCAAAATTATCTATCTGGTGTTCAATTAAGAGTTCCAGATCTTCTTTGGACATAAATTTATTCTCTCTCCACAGGTCTGAGAGGTAAACTATACTACCTTCCTCTAATTTGCTTACAATATCATTCTTTATATCTAGATCATGAACCTATTTAGATATTAAATTGGCATGTGGTGTTAAGTGTGGGTCAAGCCATAATTTCTTCCATATTAGTTTCCAATTTTCCCCGCAGGTTTTGTCAAATTTTGAGTTCTTATCCCAAAAGCTGGGGTCTTTGAATTTATCAAAAACTAGATTTCTATAGTTATTGCTTAATTTGTCCTGTGATCCTATCCTATTCCACTGATCGACTACTCTATTTTTTACCCAGTACCAAATGGTTTTGAAGACCACTGCTTTATAATATAGTTTTAGATCTGGCACAGCTAGGCTACCTTCATCAGCATTTTTTTTTCATTAATTCCCTTGAAATTCTTGAACTTTTGTTATTTTGTTATTTTTTTCTAGATCAGTAAAATAATTTCTTGGGAGGCTTATTGGTATAGCACTAAATAAATAAATTAGTTTAGGTAGTATTGTCATCTTTATTATATTCTCTCAACCTATCCAAAAGCATTTGATAGTTTTCCAATTATTTAGATCTGACTTTATTTGTGTGGATAATGTTTTGTAGTTTTGCTCATATAGTTCATGACTTTCCCTTGGCAGATAAATTCCCAAATATTTTATAATATCAACAGTTATTTTGAATGGAATTTCTCTTTGTATCTCTTGCTCTTGGATTTTGTTAGTGATGTATAAAAATGCTGGTGATTTCTGTGGATTTATTTTGTATTCTGCAATTTTGCTTAAGTTGTGAATTGTTTCTTGCAGTTTTTTATTTGATTCTCTAGGGTTGTCTAAGTATGCCATCATATCATCTGCAAAGAGTGATAATTTGGTTTCCTCATGACCTATTCTAATTCCTTTAATCTCTTTTTCTTGTTTTATTGTCAAAGCTAGCATTTCTATTACAATAGTGAATAGTAATGGTGACAGTGGGCAACCTTGTTTCACCCCTGATTTATCGGGAATGATTCTAGTTTGTCTCCATTACATATGATGCTAGCTGATTTTTTTTAAAGTTTTTTATTTGCAAAACATATGCATGGGTAATTTTTCATCATTGACCCTTGCAAAGCTTTCTGTTACAAATTTCTCCCTCCTTCCCCCCACCCTTTCCCCTAGATGGCAGGAAGGCTAATATATGTTAATTATGTTGAAATACTTGACAAATCGGATATATGTATACATACTTATACAGTTATCTTGCTGTACAAGAAAAATTGGACCTATAAGAAAAAAAACTGAAAAAGAAAACATAATGCAAGTAAACATCAATAGAAAGCATGAAAATGCTATGTTGTGGTCCACCCTCAGATCCCATAGGCCTCTCCCTGGGTGTATTTGGCTTTCTTCATCATTGAGCAACTGGAACTGGTTTGAATCATCTTATTGTTGAAAAGAGTCACATCCATAAGAATTGATCATCATATAGTCTTGTTGCCGTGTATATTGATCTCCTGGTTCTGCTCATTTCACTTGGCATCAGTTCATGCAAGTCTCTCCAGGCCTCTCTGAAATCATCCTGCTAGTCGTTTCTTACAAAAAAAAATAATATTCCATGACATCTATATACCATAGTTTATTCAGTCATTCTCCAGTTGATGGGCATACATTCATTTTCTAGTTTCTAGCCACTATAAAGAGGGCTGCCACAAACATTTTTGCACATGTGGGTCCCTTTCCTTCCTTTAAGATCTCTTTGGAATATAGGCCCAATAGAAACACTGCTGGGTCAAAGAGTATGCACAGTTTGATAACTTTTTGAGCATAGTTCTAAATTAGCTGATGGTTTTAAATAGAAAATACTCTTTTAAGGAAAGTCCATTTATTCTTATATTCTCTAGTGTTTTTGATAGGAATAGATGTTGGATTTTATCAAATGCTTTTTCTGAATCTATTAAGATAATCATATGTTTTTGTTAATTTGGTTATTGATATAGTCAATTATGCTAATAGTTTTCCTAATATTGAACCATCCCTGCATTCCTGTTATAAATAAACCTTACTTGGTCATGATGTATTATCCTGGGGATGATTTTCTGTAATCTTTTTACTAATATTTTATTTAAGATTTTTGCATCAATATTCATTAAGGAGATTGGTCTATAATTTTCTTTTTCTGTTTTTGTTCTACCTGGTTTAAATATCAGTACCATGTCTGTGTCATAAAAGGAATTTGATAGGAGTTCTTCATTCCCTATTTTTTCAAATAGTTTATATAGTATTGGAGTTATTTGTTCTTTCAATGTTTGATGGAATTCACATGTAAATTCCTCTGGTCCTGGGAATTTTTTCTTAGGAAGTTGATTAATGACTCGTTCTATTTCTTTTTTCTAAAATGGGACTATTTAAGTAATTTATTTCCTCTTCTGTTAATTTGGGCAATCCATATTTTTGTAGGTATTCCTCCATGTCACTTAGATTATCAAATTTATTGGCATAAAGTTAGGCAAAGTAACTCCTAATTATTGTTCTAATTTCCTCTTCCTTGGTGTAAAGTTCTCCTTTTTCAATTTTGAGACTAACAATTTGATTTTCCTCTTTCCTTTTTCTAATCAATTAACTAGATGTTTATCTATTTTGTTTGTTTTTTCATAAAACCAACTTTTAGTTTTATTTATTAATTCAATAGTTTTATTTACTTTCAATTTTATTAATCTCTCCTTTTATTTTTAGGATTTCAAGTTTGGTATTTGATTGAGGGGTTTTAATTTGTTCTTTTTCTGGCTTTTTAAATTGCAAACCCAATTCATTGATTTTCTTTTTCTCTATTTTATCCAAGTAAACATCTAGAGATACAAAATTTCCCCTTATTACTGCTTTGGCTGCATCCCACAAATTTTGGTATGCTGTCTCATTATTGTCATTCTCTTGGATGAAATTAGTAATTGTGTCTGTAATTAGCTGTTTCACTCATTCATTCTTTAGGATTAGATTATTTATTTCCATTTGTTTGTCTATTTTCTACTGGTCTTATATTACAAGTGATTTTTATTGCATCATGATCTGGAAAAAAACACATTTACTATTTCTGTTTTGCTGCATTTGATTTTGAGGTTTTTATGTCCTAACACATGGTCAATTTTTGTATAAGTTCCATGAACCTCTAAGAAAAAAGTAAACTCTTTTCTGTCTCTATTTAATTTCCTCCAAAGATCTATCATACTAACTTTTCTAACATTTTGTTTACCTCCTTAACTTCTTTCTCATATATTTTGTGGTTTGATTTATCTAGTTCTGAGAGAGCAAGGTTGAGATCCCCCACTATTATAGTTTTGCTGTGTATTTCTTTTTGCATCTCTCTGAACTTTTCCTCTAGGAACTTCCATGCTGTACCATTTGGTGCATATATGTTTAGTATTGTTATTGCTTCATTATCTATGGTATCCTTTAGTGAGATACAGTTTCCTTTCTTGTCTCTTTTAATTAGATCTATCTTTGCTTTTACTTGATCTGAGATTAAGATTGCTATCCCTGCTTTTTTTTTGAAGCACAGTAGATTCTGCTCCAGTCCTTTATCTTCACTCTGTATGTATCATTATGGTTTAAATGTGTTTCTTGTAAACAACATATTTTTGAATTCTGGCTTTTAATCCAGTCTGCTATTCACTTGCCCTTTATGGGAGAGTTCATCCCATTCACATTCATAGTTAAAATAACTAATTCTGTATTTCCTGCCATCTTATTTACCCTAGGTTATGCTTTTCTCTTTGCTATCCCCCTTCCTTCTTCCCCAGTATTTTGCTTTTGATGATCACCTCCCTCAAAGAGTCCTTCCCCTTTAGAGCCCCACCCCCTTTCTTACACCTTTTCCAGTGCTGGGCAGTTCTGCTGATTGACTGATTGCTTTAGGCTGCTGTGTATTGGCAGCTAGGTCCAGTGCTTTTCACTGGTTCAATGGTTCACAATCTACCCCCTATAAGAGGCAGATCTGCCAAACCACCTACTTACAATCAGTACAGATTGGCCCAAGAGACCCTCGGAAGATGCCCAGGTGCGTGGAAGCTACCATGCATTCCAGTTCCCTGCCCCAGTCTCCCTGTGCTGCAGTCTGGGTTCGGCAGGCCACATTCCTGCCCAATTGAAACAGACCTGTTTTGAAGTTCTTCCAGGGTATCTTCTTCTAGAAATGTGTTGTACTCCAAAATATTGTGGATTCTTTGACTTCAAAACCAGTCTAGAGGTTTAATCTGCTGTTGTTTGAGGGACAGTTAGAGGAAGGAGGTTACAGAGTCATGTCTGCTCTCCACCATCTTGGCTCCATCCCCAGAAGTTTATGAAATGTTCTTAATGACTTTAAAATATAGTTTGAGATCTGAAAATGTTGTTTTCTCTTAATTCCTAATTTGTTTCTCATTATTTTCTTGGGTATTCTAGATATTTTTTCTCTATATGAACTCTTTCTTTTTTTATTTTGTATAATTCTGTAAAATATCCCTTTGTACTTTGCTTGATATAGTATTAAATTTTAAATTGAATATTCAGTATGATTCAATCAGGAGCTCTAAAGATTATTTTAACAAAGTTTTTTTTTTCCTTTAAGAAGCAATCCATAATTGAATCTTTACAAACATTGATTGTGCTTTGCTAGATTGGCTCAAATATTTTATACATTTTGAAATTATTTTTGATGGTAATTTCATTTTTTATCACTTCTTAGATTTTATTATTATATAGAAATGTTAGGCTTTGTGCATTGATTTTATAGCCTATATCTTGGCTGAAACTATTGTCTCAGTCTCTTTGCTATTCCCTAATGTTCTAGATAAATCATTATGTTACCAGTGAATTGGAATATCTTAACTTTCATAATTTTGAAAGAGGCAGTCTGGGCTTTTCTGAGATTGAATTTGTGAATCTGAGTAAAGAGCAATACCTTAGGATGCTAGAACTTAAAACCTATAAAAATCTTGCTTCTCAGGATTATTTACAAAAACTAGTGCCTGCAAGATTCTTCCTTAATAAGATACCCTTCTATTCTCCATTTAGTGTAGGGAAAAGAGGCTCCTCATCATTTCTGCACTTCAATTCCCTAACTCAATGTAGCTGAGCTGTTACTATAAATATAACTTGAATGCTATACCATACTCTTTTAAATCACCCTCCTCCAAAAAGCCCAAGGCATTGGTTTTCATCTCCTCTGTGAGCTAGGTATATAATTTTATTTTAGAAATGAGAAACTAGAGAATAGAATATAGGAGTATCTTATCCAATGTTAGCCAGTTAATTACTGACAGATCTAGGACTCCTGAATTACGATTCAACAGACTAGTAATCTCCTCATGCTTGGTGCTTACAGTGTCCAGAAGCTGAGTGTCTTTAGACTCAATTTCATAAAGAGTTCTTTTAATTCAAATGTAAATATGTTCTATTTAAATTTTAACCCTTAATTCAACTGCCAACTCTTCCATGCAAGCAAAGGAAGTGGGGAAAAGTGGGGGGAAAATGGACCCAATGCCCTACCTAATTAGGGCCCGATTCCATGAGAGAAGATTTTCTGCTTTCCTTCCAACCTTATACAATTCAGATATTCTACATTTGAGAAGTCAAGAGGCACATTCTGCCTTAGTTAAGAGAGAGACCTAGTAGAAAAGAAGGTGATCCTGAGATAATAAATGCTTAAGTGCTTTTTAAAAATTGTAAGATGAATTTAAAGTATTTTCAATGCAGGAAACAAAATTAAATTATTATGAGAAGGTAGCATGGTACCATGAAAAGACTTCTGATTCTTTTCCCCATTAGATTGGGAATGCTTTGAAGACAGGAATTGTCTTTGGCCTCTTTTTGCAATATCAGAACTTAGCATAGTGTCCAATTCCTAGTGGGTACTTAATAAAAACTTCTGGACTGACTGTCTGACAAACTCTGAAGTCAGGGTTCTGAGTTCATGTCATTCTTCTGAAGATTATTATCTCTATAACCTTGGGCATATCACTTAATTTCTCTAGGGATCCATAAAATGAAGAGATGAAACTAAATAAATTCTAAGATCCCTTCCATTCCTAGATCTATGATCTTTTGAAGAGGAAACCAAGGCCCAAAGAAACTAAAACTGAATTAGGATGAGAATTCTCTGTAGAAACTTTCCCAAAGAAGTTTAGCTTCTTGAGATTAAATACCTTTCCTTTTTTGTCTATGTTGAATACAATGCGTGGAATATAGTAGGTGCTGTATGTTTCTGAAATTGCATATCTGTTGAAAACAGGATTTATTTTTTGAGATGATGATGATGAAAAACTGTCTAGCCAATTTCACTATGTTGTTCTCTATAGAATGCAGATATTATTCAACAGATATGCAATTTTGAGTTTTGTTAACATCCTTTCCAGCTGTATCATTATGTTCTCTAAGGTTCTTTCTAGTTCTAACATCCAAATTCCATGCTGTAAGAAAACTCTCAACATTAATGTTAACATATTCTATTGAAAGGACAGCAAGTCTAAGCTCCTTTCCCTGAACTTTTATTTACTTATTGTCAATATAACACATAGTTTAGAATCAAAGAGGCTTTTTTTTTAATTATTGAGATTAAGGTCTATGTCTTATGTCATTTTCTGGATCCCTTCTAGTACCTGACCTAGGACTAACATCCATAAATATTGATTGATTAATAGGTCAGGAGAATAAAGAATATAGAATTTTTATGGTGTCCCACTTATTGTACCAAATCAGAGCTTAAGAGTTCAAATAACCTACCCTCAACAAAATCATCCAACAATGCCCAGGTAAAAGACATTCTGTGAGGAAATTGAAAGTAGTGCAGGGAAATAAAACTAATAGGAAGGAAATTAAAATTTGTTATTCATAAAGGTCCCTGGGGGCAGGGAAAAAGAGGTTCTCAGCCGTTGCTCTGCCAATCTTAAAAATCATTTCTACACATTCACAATAAGGTCAGGGATGAAATAAAGATGCCCATTATCACCACTAGTATTCAATATTGTGCTGGAAGTTAGCAACAAGAAAAGAAAAAGAAATTAAAGGAATTAGAATAGGCAATGAAGAGATAAAACTATCACTGTTTGCAGATGATATGATGATATACTTAAAGAATCAGAAAATCAACCAAAAAAACTACTTAACAATTAACAACTTTAGTAAAGTTGCAAGATACAAAATAAATCCACACAAATCATCAGTATTTCTATGTATTACTGACAAAACCCAGAGGCAAGATATAGAAAGAGAAATTTTATTTAAAACAACTGTAGACAAAATAAAATGTTTAGGTGTTTAACTACCAAGAAAAAAATCAGGAACTATATGAGCACAATTATAAAAGACTTCTCACATAAATAAAGTCAAATCTTAATAATTGGAAAAATATAAATTACTCATGGAAAAGCCAAGCTAACATAATAAAAATGACAATTCTACATAAATTCATCTATTTACTCAGTGCCATACCAATCAAACTGGTAAAAACAATATGTTATAGAGCTAGAAAAAATAACAAATTTATGAACTAGTAGGTCAACAAAGAAAACAAAAGGTCAAGAACGTCAAGAGCATTAATGAAAAAAATGCAAAGGATGGTGGCTTAGCAGTGCCAGACATAAAACTATATTATAAGACAGAAGTCATCAGAACCATTTGGTACTGACTAAAAAATAGAGTGATGGATCAATGGAATAGATTACATACACATGACACAATAATTAGTGATTATAACAATCACTTAATATTTGATAAACCCCCAAACTCCAGCTTCTAGGACAAGAACTCACTATTTCACAAAAATCACTGGGAAAAATGAAAAAGAACATGTTAGAAACTCAGCATAGACATATTTTAAACCCCATATGCAAATAAGATCAAAATGGATACATGATTTGGATGATAACATAAACAAATTAGGAGAGCAAGGGATAATTTACCTATCAAATCTTTGGAGAAAGGAGGAATATATGACCAAAGAAGTAGAGAACATTATGAAATGCAAATGGACAACTTCAATTACATTAAATTAAAAAGGTTTTGCAGAAACAAAAACAACAGAAACAAAATTAAAAGGGAATACAAATCTGGGGGGAAAATTTTACAGCCAGTGTTTTTGATAAAGATCTCAGTTCTCAAATATATTAAAAAAAATGTGTCAAATTTATAAGAATATAAGTCATTCCCCTATTGATAAATGGTCAAAAGATATGAAGAGGGGGCAGCTAGGTGATGCAGTGGATAAAGCACCAGCCCTGAACCTGAAGTCAGGAGGACCTGAGTTCAAATCTGGCCTCAGACATTTAATACTCCCTAGCTGTGTGACCCTGAGCACGTCCCTAACCCCAATTGCCTCAGCAAAAAGAAAAAAAAAGATATGAACAGATAATTTTCAGATGATGATGAAATTAAAGTCATCTGAAGTCATCTGTAGTTTTATAAAAATGCTCTAAAACACTATTGATTAGAGAAATGTAAAATAAAACTCTAAAATACTACCTCACACCTCTCAGATTGGCTAAGATGATAGGAAAAGATAATGATAAATGTTGGAAAGGATGTGGGAAAACTGAGACACTAATGCATTGTTGATGGAGTTGTAAAATGATCCAATCATTTGGGAAAGCAATTTGGAACTATGCCAAAAGGACTACCAAACTGTACATACCCTTTGACCCAGCAGTGCCACTATTGGGCCTGTATCCCAAGGAAATCATAAAGGAAAAGAACCCACATGTGCAAAAATGTTTGCAGCAGCACTTTTTGTGGTAGCAAAGAATTGGAAAATGAGTAGATGCCTATTACATGGGGAAAGCCTGAATAGGTTGTGGCATATGAAGTTAATGTAATATTATTTTTTCTATATAATTAAAAACAAGCTGCTTTTAGAAAGGCCTGAAAAGATTTATATGAACTGATGCTGAACAAAACAAGCAGAACCAGGAATACATTGTAAACAATAACATGAAGATTGTGTGATGATCAACTATAAAAAAAACTTTGTTCTTAGTAGTTCGGTGATCCAAGGCAATCACAATAAATTTTGGATAGAAAATGCCATTTGCATCCAGAAAAAGAATTATTAGATTGAATGTAAATAACACATGCTATGTTCACTTTTTTTTCTATTGTTTTTTCCTCTCTCATGGTTTTTCCTCTTTGATCTGATTTTTATTTCCCAACATTAAGAAATATGTATTCAATGTTATGGAATATTATTGCTCTGTAAGAAACGACCAGCAGGACGATTTCAGAGAGGCCTGGAGGGACTTGCATGAACTGATTCTGAGTGAAACGAGCAGAACCAGGAGATCATCATACACAGCAACAACAGTATTACATGATGATCAATTCTGATGGACATGGCTCTCTGCAGCAAAGAATTGTCTCAAACCAGTTCCAATTGTTCACTGAAGAAAACCATATACACCCAGAGAGAGGGAAATGAAATATGGACCACAACGTAACATTTTCATGATCTCTATTGACATTTGCTTGCATTGGGTTGCCTTTCTCTGATTCTTTTTTTTTTTTTCTTGTAGATAGGATTTTTCTTGCATAACTTCTCAAGCATTTCAACATTATTAACATGTAGTGGACTTCCTGCCATCTAGGGGAGGGGAGGGGACTGGGGGTAAAATTTATAATGGAAAGTTTTGTAAAGATCAATGTTGGGGAAATACCCATATATATGTTATACAAATAAAAAGCTTTAATAAAAAAAAGAAATATGTATTCAAAAAGTTAATATACATGTATAACCATAAAAATCAAACAAGTCACAAATAAAATAAGATTAAAAATAAATTTTAAAATATTTCTATGTTCACTATACTCAAAAGATCCTAAGCTGGCTCCCAAACTAATCTATTTGGGACAAAGTTAACTCTATCTGTCCCAACACCATTCCATTGTCTTTTTATTCATAATAGTCCAAGTCTCCGTTGTGGGGAAGGAAGGGGGGTTAAGGATAACTGAAGCCATTTCAGTTGTACCAGGTTATTATATGATCTGAATCATCTTTGAAGGTAAGCTCACTAGATAATTAAAGGGCATGTTTTTTCATTTGCTAATAACAATAGTAAAACATACAAGGTCCTTTACATATGTTATTTAATTTGATACTCAGATCAAGTCTATGAGCTATTATCTATTCTTCCTTTTTATAGATGAGGAAAATGAGGTTAATAGAATTGACAAGAAAGTTAAGAGACTTGTTTAGGATAATTCGACCAATGTGTCTGAGGCAGGATTTGAACTCACACTATCTTGATTTGATATCCAGTGTTCAGTCCACTATATCTATATTTTTATTTTATTTGTGAATTGTTTGATTTTTCTGGTTATAAATGTATGTTAACTTTTTAAAGTCAGGGAACTGGTTGTGGTCACTAAGTCCAATAGTGGACAGTGATGAGATGGCCCAATTCCAGGGATCTGTCTAGAAGAAAAGGTGCATAGAAAAGGTCCACAGCAGTGCAAAGGTTAGGGACAAAGAATGAAGGGGGAAGCTGAGGACAGGCTAGTGAGAGTATAAAAATGATGAAAGGCAAAAAATTCAAGAGAAAAAAAATTACAGTATAAGCCTATGTTAAAAACAAATTAAAGATGGGCTTAGAAAAATCAGTGAATTTGTTAAATTTGTTTAAAAAATTTGTTAAAAATTTGTCAAATTTGTTAAAAAATTTGTTAAGGAAGAAAGAAAGGAAGGAAGGAAGAAAAGAAAAGAAAAAAGAAAAGAAAAGAAGGAAGGGAGGGAGGGAGGAAGGAAAGGAAAAGAAAGGAAAGGAAGGAAAGGAAAGAAAAAGAAAAGAAAAAGAAGCAAAAGAAGAGCAAGAATAAAAACAAGCAGAGAATTTATAAGGTTGTATAATACTTATTATAACATGAAGGAAAATGAACCCAAAACTCATAATAAAAAGAATTTGTGTGGGTTCTTTTGGGAGGGCAGAGGGAAATGTATTTCCTCTAGTAATCACTGCAAGAAATTCCATGACTGTCCAAATAGAAATAACATTTTTAGAAGTTAGAGCAGGATGGATATTAGATCAGAAATCAAAGGTTGGAAAGCATATTTAACAATGATAAAACAACATGGTGGATGAAATAGAACACACAATAGAGAATTTCTCCAAAGGAGCAAAACCTCTGAAGAAAAGAGAATGATATGTTTGAAACTAAAAAAAACACTGAAAGGGAATAAAAATTCGACAGAAGAGAAACAAACAAAACACCTATGAATTCTATATGAACTAAAATAAACGACCTTGAGACAGAATAAAGAAAGGTAGCTTAAATGTAAGAGACAACGGGTAGGGGGAGAGAGGTAAAACTTAAAAACCTAATTACCATATTTCAAGGAATAATATTTTAAAAACCCAATAACTTCCCAGAACTATTGTTTGATCCAATCCAAAATTGCCTCTGGTGGGTGGTAAGGATAGTAGAAAGTGGCAGGGAACAGGACATAATGAATAAACTTGAAACTTAAATATATTTGGTGATGAAATTCTAGAATTTAGATTTAAATGATTTTCTAAGCAGTCAAGAGAAACTCTTTAACTAGGCAGAAGATTTAATTTAAATAATGCAAGATTACTCCATAGTCAGAACTCAAGTTAAAAATTAAAATGTTATAAAGTTGAACCTACTCAGCAATGAAAAGATTCTTCAACAAAAAAATAGTTTATTAAAAAAAGAGGTGAGCAAAATATTTTATTTCCAAAAATTTCAAATAAAAGAAAACCAAGAAAAAAAACAAATGAGATTTCTAACAAGTTTCAGCAATGAAATCAATTCTCTTGTGCCTCAAAGCTATTTCTAAAAATAAATAAAAGTTACAAAGTGCAAGTGTATAAAAAACAACAAAATGGGTCATTTAAGGACAAAGACAACATCATAAATTAAAATACTGTAAGATCACTAGAAGGTTTTAAAAACACAAAGAGGAAAGGGGAAATGGAGATATTACTCAGTCAGCCTGAAGATAATCAGAAAAAGACCAATAATATTTTTGCATCAAAGTAAGTGTAGGAGAGTAAGGTAAGAGCCATCTGAAAAAGGGGCTCATGTGGAAAGAAGGAAGAAAATTAGTATCATTAATACATTTTACCAAAGGGGTGTCAAGGGACAAGTATTCCGATTGTGAAAGGCCTGAAAATAAGGTGATTTGGGATAAATGGACACAGACTCTAAAGAAGGAAAATAACAATATAATTGTTATAATAGAACTTCAGAACTTAAATTGAAACAAGGACCATTAAAATGTACATAATTCCCTGTAGGCTATGTATTGACTTAATTTTAAATTTTAATATTATTGATATTTTATTATATTTTCATTACTTTATTAAATATTTGCCATTCACATTTTAACTTAGTTCAGGTCATATTCAGGAATGTTGTCCAGTGCATGAATAAAATAATTTTTAAAAATAACATGGTAGAATATAATCTCTGAATGGAAGATAGAATTCAGAATAACCCAAAAAGGGACTGAACTAGAAAAGAAAGCCAAGTAAATGAAAATGTCTTCTACAAGAACTCTTAAGTGTTTTGACTTCAAAACCAAAATGTGGAAGTGATTCATTTCACTGAAATTCAATTCAATATTTAAGCAGTCCATACTATGTGTGAGTACTATGCTGTGTAATATAGAAGCAAAAGATAGAAATAAAAACAGCTACTTCGCTTAAAAAGTACAAATTCTGGGGAAAAGGCAGGACATATACAAGTCAGTCAATATAAAGTAAATCTAAATCATTTTGGGCAGTAAGGAGGAGAGGTAATCATTGACAGGATCAGGAAAGGCCCCTTATGAGAAGTTCAACTTTTGCTGGAATTTGAACACAGCTAAAAATTCTCAGTGATAGAGAATATAGGAAGACTTGGAGTTGAGTGCTGCCCCTCATTCCAGTGATAAGTGGCAGGAGAAACCATCTGGGAAAGACTCAAAGACAGGAAATATAATGTCATATATAAGGAAGAATCAGTCAGCCATTTGGCTAGTATGTGAAGTGCTTGAGAGGGAGTCGTGAAATAAGTCCAGAAAAATATGTTTGAGCTAGATTCTTAAGGACTTCAAATGGCTAACAGAAGAGTTTATATTTATCCTAGAGGCAATGTTGTTGATGTTTGTTCTATTTTTGAAGAGAACCAATGGCAATATAGGGTAATGGTTTAACCTAAAATATATATAACTTTAAGTAAGATCGAGTTGTGTAAAGTCATTAGCCTCACTCTCTCTTCCAGAGTCATTAAGGTTCAATGGTAAGAATCAAGATGAGTAGTGATGGTCTGGTATACAGTGGATGACCTTGGCATCTTCAATATCTGATCAAGCTCTAAGCACTACAATGCCTGCTTCAGCTATTTTTGTGGTCATAGACAAAATTATTCTCATCCTCTTTAAGATTTTGCTTGTGGAGGGAAGTGACATGGGTAGTCCTAGATATTAAGATCAATTTGTCAACTGTGTACAAAATAGAATATATATATGTATGTATATGTATATATATGCACATATATACATATATATGAGAAAGATTAGAATCAGAGAGATCAATTAGGAGGTTTTGTAAAAGTTCAGGTGAGAGGTAATGAAAGACTAAAATAGGATAGTGATTATATGGAAGAACACAAGAAACAGATAAATGTGAAATGTGTTGAGAAGATACACTTGACAATTATTGGGATGGGGTAGGAATGGGAAAAGAAAGAGTTAAGAATAACTTTGTGGAATAAAAAAAAAAGAATAACTTTGTGGCTTTAATTAAAAGGATGGATGGTATGCTGAATATGAATCAGGGAATCAGGGAATAAGCCAGGTTTCATTTCATCCTTCAGAATGGAGCTGCCATGTCATTAAGTAAAAGAAAATCACCACTTTAGGGAGGCAGAAGAGTACAGTGGAAAGAACAATAGACTGAGAGTCTGAAAACATGGTTCACAGGAGATCATTGTACACAGCAACATCAATATTAAACAATGATCAATTCTGATGAATGTGACTCTTTCCAACAATGAGATGACTAATGCCAGTTCCAATGATCTTGTGATGAAGGGAGCCATCTACAACCAGA
>JAJPUD010006233.1:64134-84223 GCA_023553655.1 Myrmecobius fasciatus | reverse complement strand
ATGTTTCAAACCACCTCCAATTGTTCACTGAAGAAAGCCATATACACCCAGAGAGAGGGATGCGAAATGTGGACCACAACATAACATTCTCATACTCCTTGATTGATGTTTGCTTACATTGTGTTTCCTTTATCTGATATATCGTTTGTGTAGATAAGATTTTTCTTGCACAACAATGATAAGTTTGGAAATATGTATACATATATTCGATTTGCCAATATTTTAACATAATTAACATGTAGTGGATATCCTGCCATCTAGGGGAGGGGTGGGGAGTTGGGGGGTGAAATTTGTAACAGAAAGCTATGTAAGGGTTATTGTTGAAGAATTACCCACACATATGTTATGCAAATAAAATAAAATTAAAATAAAAAAGAATATGAGCTCCTTGATCATTGTACATGGCGACAAGATTATGCAATGATTAATTCTGATGGATATGGCTCTCTTCAACAAGGAGATGATTTAAACCAGTTCCAATTGTTCAGTCATGAAGAGAGCCATCTACACCCAGAGAGGGCTGTGGGAACACAACACAGCATTTTCAATCTTTTTGTTGTTGTTTGCTTGCATTTTATTTTGATTCTCCTTTTTTTTTAACTGGTTTGATTGGATTTTTCTTCTGTGGCACAATAATTGTATAAATATGTATGCATATATTGGAGTTAACATATTTCTACCAAGTCTCACATGTATTGGACTACTTGCCATCTAGGGGAGGGCATCGGGGAAAGGGGGAGAAAATTGGAACACAAAGTTTTGCAAGGACTAATGTTAAAGAATTGTCTATGCTTATGTTTTGGGGGGAAAAAGCTTTTAAAAAAAAGAATATAAGTTCCTTGAAAGCAGATACTCTGTTGTCCCCTATTTCTGTGTCACCTGGTCCTGATGCAAGATCTTTCCCACAATAGATGTTTGATAAATATCTGTGGAGTTGAATTGAATTATCAGAGGAGTTCCCTTTCTTTACAAGAATACCTTCTTTTACATCCCATCTACTTATCTCTAAGCATTTTTTCTCTTTCATTTTGGAAATAGTATTTTATTTTTTTAATTATAAAGATAATTTTCAACAATGATTTTTTTAAATAAAATTTGAGTTTCAAGATTTTTTCTCCCTCCCATTCCTCTTCCCAAGATGATGAGCAATCTAATATAGGTTATACATGTGCAATTGCAGAAAATTTTTCCATATTAGTCATGTTATAAAAGAAGAATCAGCATTAAATAAAAAACACACACAAAAAGTCAAAATGGTATATAAGAATATATTTCTAAAAAAAACACCCACTGGGGCAGCTAGGTGGTGCAGTGGTTAGAGCACCAGCCCTGAAGTCAGGAGGACCTGAGTTCAAATCTGATCTCAGACACTTCCTAGCTGTGTGACCCTGGGCAAGTCACTTAACCCCAATTGCCTCAGCAAAAAAAAAAACACCCACTGTCTTTTCAAATCAATGACATCTGCTTCCCATCTGCCAGTCTCTAATTGGGTGCCAGGTCAGGAACCTCTGGGATGTCCATCTTTTACTAAAATTAACCAGAAAAAAGAGCACATTGAGTATTTTCCAGCTCTTTATGTTTTCATCCTCCTCCACCTCAATTTCACCCTCCTCCTTTTTGACTCCCACCTATTATACCCTCTGCCTGCTCCCTCATATACAGTAAATGCTCTGAAGCCAAGTGGCAATTCCATTTTCTGATTTGAGCAAAATGCCTCTCCCACATTATTATCATGAGGGTCATTCTCTCAAGGCAGATGTCCCCTGTGGGCATCTTTCCTCCCTCTGCTTCATAGACAGCAGCTGGTATTGCTGCTTGTCCTTCAGCACCCAAGAGAACATGCTCCTATATAAGTGAGAGAGATCCTTTTTCCTGTTATTATTCAGTTGGAAAATGATATATTTGAATTGTATGAACTGAGCATTAAACCTTTATCCAATTCCATTCTGTGTCTTTTGGCACAGTCTACTGTGAGTTTTGTTTGGCAGAGACATGGCTGTGCTAGTGATAGAGTATTAAGAGACAGTATGGTGCAATGAAACCTGGAAGCATAACAGCATGGAAGAGTGGAAAGAAGGTCAGATTCCTGAAATCTGAATACTCAGGTGAAAACTTCAGTTCTGTCACTTAATAACTGTGAAACCATGGGCAGTCAAAAAACAAGCATTTATTCAACACTTTACCAGTCACTGTGCAAAGAAAGGTACACTAACAGTCTAGACTTTACTTTACTTATTTATAAATTGGGGGTTATAACAGATGATTTTAAATCACTCTCCAGTCCCTCATCCTATGAACATTTCACTCTGAGGAAAATTCTGTTTCAAACCCTTTATTTTAGTTAGGCCAGTTCACTTCCTGAACTCATAGCATGCCTTAACCTCTATTATTTCTTGGCTTTGGTTTCCATTCCATCTTCTCCAGCTGAAAAGTTTGGGTCACCAGGCCAAACCTTGACTCAAATCCAATCTTCTTCAAAAAAATTTCCCTGAGCATTGCAGACTATAATATTTAATTCCTCTAAATTGCTCCAATATTGTTCTCTGTGCAATTCAGTAAAGGTAACTTTTCTCTCCACCTTTGTCAAAATGTGTGTGTCCTCTATTTTCTTATAGAATCATATGTTTTTGAAGTAGAAGAGACCTTAGAGATCATCTAATTCCTACTTTCTTAAATTGTGATTTACAACCCCATGTGAGGTATCAAAACTGAATGGGAGTATCATGAAATTATGATTTCTTATCAGTAAATTTGTTTGGTATACTTATTTTATATGCACATATCTCAGGAATATGCTAATATACATAAAAACTTCTAAAGCAAAAAGGGGTCACAAGCAGAAAAAATTTAAGAAGCTCTGATCTTTTTTTTCCTGAGGCAATTAGGGTCAAGTGACTTGCCCAGGGTCACACAGCTAGGAAGTGTTAAGTGTCTGAGATCAGATTTGAACACTCAGGTCCTCCTGACTTCAGGGCTAGTGTTTTATCCACTTCACCACCCAGCTGCCTCCCTGATCTTGTTTTAAAGAGGAAAGAATTTTTTAAAAAAAATAAAGCAAAATAAAGAAGAAACAATTTTAAAACCTATTGATAAAAAGCATCTTGTTCAAGATCACACAGGAAGTAAAATATTGAGGCCAGGGTTCAAACCCAGATACTCTATCTCTAAATCCTTGATTTTTTCCACTCTACCACTCAGCTTTTCTTAAATATTTCCCAGACCCAAAACAGCTAGTAGAATCATAAATTTAGAGTTGGAAGGAAACTTCAGTCACATCATTTTACAGATGAAGAAACTGAGACCCAGAAAGTTTAAATCACAAAATCACATAAGAATCAAATAAGAAGATACTTAACAAATAACAGATGGTTTGTGGACTTAACTAGATAGGATAGTAGTCTCACCATATTTAATTTAAATTCTAAAGAACAGAATTAGTCAGAAACCAAACTTTTGAGAATTATTTCATTTCATGAATAAAGTTATATTTGTTTGAACTTCATTTCCTTTCCACTGATTATGTACCCATCCCCCTTTCCCATTTTCTCAGCTGTTATTTCACTCTCTTACCTATTCTTAAATTTTTCAGTTTTCCCTCATTTTCTGTTCAGAGATGCTAGTGTTAAGGAACAGAAACGTATAGATATATTGTGCCCTGAAGGAAAAAAATCTTTCCTTTGATTCAAGTGAAAATTATTTTAAAACTTCTTTCTTTTCATCCTAATGGTCCATCCTCTTTGGATGTATGTATATATGTGTGTCTGACAAAAAAGAATTGAATGTTAAAAGCAATTCTCACTCTTATTTATTTTCCTTGTCTAAAAAAGATTTGGAAATTAGGACTATTTCACTCACCATAAAATTTGTGAATGAGCAATGAGCAATGTTTTCTTTTTTTTCTAATGCTCTAAATTTCAATCAATATTATAATGTTGCAGAGAAAATACCAATATTTTAAATACATCATGAGAAGGAAAAATAAATGAGTGATAAAATATATTCTCTTGACCTCATGAGCATTTGGAGGGAAGAAAAAAGCTAATGCTATCTTGGGTTGCATTGAGAAGCATTGCTTCCAGAAATAAGGAGGTAATAAGCCTTCTGTATTCTGCCCTAGTCAGACCACATCTAAACATTGCATTCAATTCTTGGAGATGTGTTTCAAGCAGGACTTTGATAAGTTTAAGAATAGCCAGAGGAGCACTGATGAAAGTCAACTAGAACAGCATCAAGTTTATGCCATATGAGGGTCTGCTAAAGAAATTAGGAATGTTTAGCTTAGAAAAAAAGAGAATATTGTGGGGGGGGGAGTGGAGGTAGGTCGTGGAAAGATTGTTTTTGTTTCATTGTTTCAGTCATGCCCAACTCTTGATAATTTCATTTGGGATTTTCTTGGCAATGATACTATAGAGATTTGCTCTTTCCTTCTTCAGATCATATTATAGATGAGGAAATTGAGGCAAACAGGGTTAAGTGACTTGCCCAGATCAGAAGTAAAGAAGTGCCTGAGACTAGATTTGAATTCTTGAAGACTTCTCTTTTTTGAGTTTCCTTATATATACAATGAAATGATTGAACTTCACAACTTCTTAGCTTCCTACCAACCCCAAATCTCTGATCCTATGACCTCTATTTGGGAATAGAAGGTAGGCATTCCCTTCTGAAACAGACTTTTTCCTTTTTAGGTTTAAGTAATTGTCAGAAAATTTTCCTGATTTAAACCTAAATCTGCCACTTAGGAGCTTCTTCCACTAGCTGTTCACTTAGCTGCTTTCTGGAACAAGCAGAATTAAATCAAATCCCTCTTTCATGTTAGCCCATTAAGTATTCCCACCCTCAAAACAGCCAGATGAATTGTACAATGGATAGAGTGATGGGACTGGAATCAAAAAGACTCATCTTCCTGAGGCCAGATTTGAGTTAAATGACTTGTCTGGCCTTAAGTAGCTAGTGAAAATCTGAGTGGGATTTGGAGCAGGGACTTCCTGTTCACCAAACCATCTAGCCTCTGTACCTTTGTATTTTAGAGAGGCTTCTGGTTCAGATATGTTAATTGGCCAGGATGAGCACTCCTCTACTTTAGAAATTCTGTGAGAGCTTGAAAATAAAACAGCTCAAATTAGCAATTCTGTAACTGCACAATGTCTTCCCTGGAAGAAACAAAAAGTTGAGTAGGTGCGAATTTTAATATGAACACTGTTTAAGTTTTCAGAATGTGACAGAAAGAAGAGAAGATAATTATCATTTTAATGAGTTACATCGTTAATTCCCCCACCTCATGAGACACAGAAAATTCTGGTACCTCTTATGTCATTCCTATGCCTTAGGCTCTTAAGGTTGTGCTTCCTAGTTCCTTCAGATGACACTCTATGGCCATCCCTTATTGGCATGGTCTTGATCTTCTGCACACAATCATTCCTTCTTCCTGAAACTTTCTGCCTGTGTATCTATCTATTACCATTCCTTATGCTATTTTCTACAACTATGAGTAGATGATAATCATCCTCTCTCCTTTATCTCTCAGTGGGAATGTTCCCATAGTTTTGTTTCTTTGTCAAAGATTTCTTTACATAGATTTTTCTCATAATTATGATGAATTCTCCAGAATTCCATTGCCTTAACTAGAGACACTAGATCTCCTGACTTGCAAATTTAATGCTATGGCCAAATACCCAGTTCAGGATTATCCTTTGAGCTACAATTTCTGTTGAATTGTGACCTAACAGGATCCAAGGCTATTATAGGGATCAAATAAAATAGTAAATGTTAAATGCTCTGTAAACTTAAAAACACTTTCTTCATTTCTTGGGTAGGAAAATGGGCAAGGAAGTAGCCAAGTACTCTTGTAGATTTTGCCACAAACTGAGAAGAAAATTTTGGTATTGCTATGGAGCATTAGAGCTAGAAGACATCTTAGAAATGATCTAGTGACCTGATTCTCATTCTCCAGATGAGGAAAGTATGTCCTGATAAAAGGAAATGACTTTGCTTAAGATCACATAACTAATAAGTGGCAAAGTGGAATTTAAATCCAGTTTTTTCTTCACTCCTACTCCAGTGGACCCTCGAACTTTTAATCCAAGATTTCTTCTGCCTTGTTCTGTGACCCCTAGCAAAGTGGAGGTATTACATACTCCTACAAATCGATCAGCTCTGAATTGTTTCCTAAGCCAAATGAAAGCAGAAAGAACCAAAAGCTAATCCAACCAGAAGAATGAATCAAGGTGTTTTTGAAAAGAAGATTTGAAAAGAAGAATTTTGTCTGAAATGCAACTATGATTCTTTTTCCTTTGATAAGTAAAATTCATAAAGGCAAAATGAGATTAAGCTTGAAAATTTGATTTAATATTTCAAATGTGAGTGGGTATCAGTATTTATATGTGATTTCATTGCATCCTCATAACAACCCTTGGAGCCATATTCTATAGATGAGGAAACTGAGTTTGAGAGAAGTTAAGTAACTTGTCCAGGTCCATACAGTTACTATATGTTAGAGACAAGATTGGGACAAGGCTTATTTAATTAACTGTGCTACCTAGCCACTTTGCTATTAGATTTCCTCAGAAACCATATCAAGAAACATCATTATGAGATGCTTAGCCTAGAACATGAAGGTATAGACCACAACAGAACCTTAAAGATCAGTTAGTCAAACTCCTTTACTTTACAAGTAAAGAAACTAAGACCCAGAAATTTTAAAAGAATATATTACAATTATTATATTACAATTAGTAGAAGAGATGAAAGCCAAACTCAGGTCTTAACTCCACAATTTTTAAGATCTAACATTCTAAGGATACTTCTAGTTTAATTAAATAATTACTTCTCTTCTATATTCTACTGTCACTCCTGAATATAAAATTTTATTTTAAATCCATGATCAAATTCTGGCATCAAAAAGCATTTTATACAGAGGTTCATTTGTCAGAATATATATATATATATACATATATTTATATATGAATACTATATCAATTTTTTAAACCTATTTTGCACAGGAGAATATTGAAACAGAATTTAAACCACATGGATATTATACATTGGAGTTGGGTGTAAATCTATGTTTGTAAACATTTGCAAACAGTCCTACAAGTCTGTCTCTCACTCCTTAAAGGAACTTTAACAAATTTCATGGACCAGTTTTCTGTGAAATGGAAGGATTTTATGGTATACTTTCTAAGATCCAGGTCCTTAAGCAGGAATTTTAGTGCTCTGGGCAAATTCTGGTATGGAAACGTACAGGAAGACTGACAGAAAGAAGAGAAAGAGAAGGAATCACAAGAAACAACCTCAGTCTCAAGAGAGACACTTGTCTCTGACATTGCTGCCAGGGAACTAAAAGGTCAGAGCTAGGCTAAGGAAGATTCATCTGGAGTCCAGGAAGACTATGAAACTGCATTTTAGTCAGCAGAGACTGGTGCCTCCTGTAAAAAATGTGGTGAGCATTCAAGGACAATCTATGCTAATGAGATAGTTATGCTAGGAAAACTCATATATCATCCCTCAGAGAGACTCTTATGGCAAAGGCCTCAACTCTCCATTCACCTTCCTTCCAAGAAACAAATGAAGAAAGAGAGCTAGAGGTATGGAGTAAAAAAATAGTGTAGAAAGGAGGGTTTGAAAAAAGGATGTTACAGTTGCTGGAATTTGAACTGGTGGGACCAGGACAAGTGGAAGGCAGCAGATCAGAGAAATTCAGAAAAGAGGAAGCATCTATCTCCTTCATAGTACCTTGGAACAAAATCCACTCAAGTTATGAATCTTCTAAGGTGCCTTCCATTGCTAACCTTAAAATATAGGACTTAGTAATATAGAATATTAGAAATACGTAAGAACTTTCCAGAATACTGAGTATTAGAGACAAAGGGGACTTTAAAACTTTAAAATTCATAATGGAAAGTTTCTTAAAACAAATTATTTGGGGCAGCTAGGTGGCGCAGTGGTTAGAGCACCAGCCCTGAAGTCAGGAGGACCTGAGTTCAAATCTGGTCTCAGACACTTCCTAGCTGTGTGACCCTGGGAAATATATATTCCCTGGGATTATATATATTCTCTTGGTTCTGCTCACTTCACAGCATCATTTCATAAAAGTGGAAGTCAACTATATTTCAAGAAGAAAAAAAAGGTTAATTTGGAGTCAAGAATTGGATTTGAACCTTGGTTATTATATTTCTTGGCTTGGCCTGACTTTTATTTTGTAGCTGATTATGGTAGCTCAATAGCTCTAGAGAGCACTAAAGAGCTATCAATCTGTCCTTACCAGGGAGAAGCTCTCTAATTGCATCCCAGAGATGGTCAGTGGAGGCCCTGAAGAGATGAAGAAGCTATTTTCAGGAGTGATACCCAGAGTGGGGAAGAGTGATAAGATGTCCAAAAGAAATAGCAATATGATGGCAACAGTCATTCAATGACATCAGATGTATTAGGTGTCAAGTTACTTATGTGAGTGCTCTCCATATGTGGTCTCTGGTCACGTAATTTTGTTGTTTAATCATTTCAATTGTGGTTGATTCTTGGTGACCCTATTCAGGATTTTCTTGGTGAAGATACTGGAGTGGTTTGCCATTTCCTTCTCCAACTCATTTTACTGATAAGGAAATGAGTCAAACAGAGTTAAATGACTTGCTCAGGGTCTCACAGCTAAATTTGAAATCAAAAAGATGAGTTTTCCTGACTTCATACATAGCACTTTAATCTTGGCATCATCTAATTGCAGTAACACAGTGCTTTAAAGTTTTGTAAAATTCTCCACAAATATTCTTATTTAATGTTCATAACAAATACTGGAAGATAGGTGTTCTCATAAATCCTACTGAGGAAACAGACAGAGGTTAAGTGACTTTTCCAAGCTCACACAATGAATGTGTCAAGTCTTTTTTATTCCAGGTTCTATCCACTAGCATTGTACCCACTGTCCCATATGTCACTGGGGTTTCTGTTTGGGTGTCCTCACCCATTGATGGTATGGTAACCTTTGAAACAATGGTTCAGAAGTGGAAGTATTTTCATGTTGCTTTGTTATTGTTTTTACTGAATTTTTTTATTTTATATTATATGTTAATACATGCATGCATAAATGAATGTATTCTTTAGTGTAAAAAGAGAAAATCAATAATTTTTCTCTCACTCACTACTCACAAGACTTTGATTAAATCCCCTAACTTCTCCAGTCTTCAATTTTATCATCTGTCAAATTAATGGAATGGAATATGTGATTTCTAAGGTTACTTTCAATTATAAATGTAAAATCAGTTGAATTTAATCAAGAATATGCTTCAACTGGATGTCCATCAATTAGGAAATGACTAAATGAGTTATGGTATATGAATGTAATGGAATATTATTGTTCTATAAGAAATGATGAGCAGGCTGATTTCAGAAAAGCCTGGAAAGACTTAAATGAACTGATGCTGAGTGAAATGAGCAGAACATAGTTCAGAGTATCAAGATTATATAATGATCAATTGTGATGGACTTGACTCTTCTCAACAATGCAGTGATTCTAGGCAATTCCATTAGACTTGAGATGGGAAATTCCATCCGTATTCACGAAGAGACCTGTGGAGACACAATATGAATCAAAGCATAATATTTTGGGGGGCAGAGACATGATGACAGAGAATAGACAGTTCTTTGTCCAAGTTCTTTCTGGCTTCTTTCAGAATTAACACCAGATTAAGCATCTGAATGGGTTTTAGAGTGAAAGAACTTACAAATATTAGGAATGTAACAAATTTCCAGTAGAAGATATCTTGGAAAAACTTCAGGAAAAGTCTGTCTCAATCAAACAGGGAGGAACATGGCCCAGTGCAGGCATAACAGAGGGGGTCCCAGGAATGAGAGATCATCACACTCCAAGGGAATCTAGTGGGAGGCTGTTAGCCAAATACAGCAGCATTAGTTACTCTGGTTCAAAAACCAGTGGATCAGCAGACTAGACGTGAGACCTCTAACCCAAGTACAGAAGGCAAATAGTGAGCTCTTAAACCCCAGCATAACAAGCAGACCTTGGCCAAGTCCACCCAGCATGGGAAGAAAACTGGCAGCACTGGCCCCAGCACAGTGTGAAGCCACTGTGACCTATAGAGAAAACTTGGGAAATTTCCCCTTTGCCCTAAGAGCAGACCTCAACTTTTAAAAATGAGCAAAAAAACAAAAAGAGCTCCAAGAATAGATAGGCATTATGGAGACATGGAAGAGCTGACCTCAAACCCTGAGGACATTAGAGGTAAAACATCTCCAGATGAAGTCTCAAAAAGTAATAAAAGTTGGTCTCCACCTTGAAAGGCTCTCTTGGGAGAAATGAAAAAGAATTTTCAAATTCAAAATTACCAAGATATTACTTTACAGAGCTAGAAAAAATAATAACAAAGTTCATCTGGAAGAACAAAAGGTCAAGAATTTTAAGAGAAGTAATGAAAAAAATGCAAATGAAGGTGGACTAGCTGTACCAGAGCTAAAACTATATTATAAAGCAGTGGTCATCAAAACCACTTGGTAATGGTACCAACTAGTAGTGCAGGCAAATTCCTAGAGGATGTTTTAAGCCAGTTACAGGCAGAAATAGCAAAACTATTCTAGTGGGGACCTCAACCTTCCCCACTCAGATAAATCTAGCCACAAAATAAATAAGAAAGAAACTATGGAGAGTTAAAGGATCCTAAAAAACTTAGATATGATAGATCTCTGGAAAAAAATAGAGACAGAAAGGAATACACCTTTTTCTTGGCAGTACATGGCACCTACACAAAATTTGACTGTGTATTAGGGAATAAAAACCTTTCAATCAAATGCAGAAAGGCAGAAATAGTAAATGCTTCCTTTTCAGACCACGATGCAATAAAAATTATATCCAATAAAGAGCCAGAGAACGATAGACTAAAAACCAATTAGAAATTAAATAATCAATTCTAAAAATGATTATGTAAAAAAAACAAATCACAGAAACAATCTATAATTTCATTCAAGAGAATGACAATAATGAGACAACATACCAAAACCTAGGAGATGCAGCCAAGTCAGTTTTTTGGGAAAATTTATACCTCTAAATAACTACAAGAATAAAATAGAGAAAAAGGAGATCAATGAATTAGGCATGCAATTTAAAAAGCTAGAAAAAGAACAAATTAAAAACCCCAAATAAATACCAAATTAGAAATGCTGAAAATCAAAGAAAAGATTAATAAAAAAGAAGCTAATAAAATTATTGAATAAATAAAACTCAGAGTTTTATGAAAAAATCCACAAAATAGATAAACCTTTGATTAATTTGATCAGAAAAAGAAAAAAAAACATATCACCTGCATCAAAAATAAAAGGGATGAACTTACCACCAATGAAAAAGAAATTAAAGCAATAATTAGGAGCTATTTTGCCCAGCTCTATAGCAGAAAATCTGACAATCTAACCAAAATGGATGAATGTTTACAAAAATATAAATTGCCCAGGTTAACAGAAGAGGAAAAAAATTACTAAAATAGTCCCATTTTAGAAAAAAAAAATTGAGCAAGGCATTAATGAACTCCTTAAGAAAAAATTTCCAGGGCCACATGAATTCACATTTGAATTTTACCAAACATTTAAAGAACTAATTCCAATACTATGTAAATAAACTATTTGGAAAAATAGGTAAAGAAGTCCTGTTGAATTATTTCTATGACACAAATGCGGCACTAATAATTAAACCAGGAAGAGTCAAAACAAAGAAAGAAAATTACAGAACAATTATTCTAGTGAATATTGATGTAAAATTTTTTTTAAAAAATAGCAAATAGATTACAGTAATTTATGAACAGGATACTACAGTACAACCAAGTGTGATTTACACCAGGAATGCAGGGCTGCTTCAGTATCAGAAAATCTATTACCATAATCAACCATATCAATTAAAAAACCAACAGAAATCATATGATAATATCAATAGATGCAGAAAAAGCATTTGATAAAATACAGCACCCATTACTATTAAAAACACTAGAGAGCATAGGGATAAAGGAAGTTTTCCTTAAAACAAATCATCTAAAATTTAAAGCAAGTATTATTTGTAATGGAGAGAAACTGAATAAATTCCCAATAAGATCAGGAATGAAACAATGATGCTCATTTACATTATTATTCAACATTGTACTAGAAATGTTGGCTTTAGCAATAAGAAAAGAAAAGGTAATTAAAAGAATTAGAATAGGCAATGAGGAAATAAAATTATCACTCTGCACATGATATGATGATATATTTAGAGAATCCTAGAAAATCATGCAAAAACCTACTGGAAACAATTCACAGCTTTAGCAAAATTTCAGAATATAAAATAAATTGACACAAATTATCAGTATTTCTATACATTACTGACAATGTACATCAATAAGAGTTAGAAAGAGAAATTCTATTTAAAATTATTGTAGACAAAATAAAATATTTGGAGGTCTACCTGCCAAGACAAACCCAAGAACTATATGAACATAACTATAAAACACTTCTTATGCAATAAAATCAGATCTAAACAATTAGAAAAAAATTGTTCACGGCTAGGTCAAACTAATGTAATAAAAATGACAATTCTGCCTAATTGATTTACTTGTTCAGTGCCATACCAATCAAACTACCAAAACATTATTTTTTGGAACTTGAAAAAATAATAACAAAAATTCATCTGGAAGAATCAAAGATCGATTGTCAAAGGAATTGATGAAAAACATGCAAAGGATAGTGGCTTAGCAGTACCAAATCTAAAACTATATGATAAAGCAGCAGTCATCAAAACCATTGGGTACTAGCTAAGAAATAGAGAGTTGGATCAGTGGAATAGATAAGATACACACAACACAATATTCAAGATCTATTGCAATCTAATATTTGATAACCCTCCCCCCCCAACTCCAGCTTCTGTAATAAGAACTCATTATTTGATAATAATTGCTGTGAAAATTGGAAAATAAATGTCAAAAACTCAGCATAGCTCTACATCTTGCACCCCATATTCAAGTCAGCTCAAAATGGGCTATGTGATTTGGGCACAAAAGATAATACCATAAACAAATTAGGAGTGCAAGGGATAATTTACCTATCAGATCTTTGGAGAAGGGAGGAATTTATGACCAAAGAGGAACAAGAAAACCTTATGAATGGTAAAATAGGCAACTTTGATTATGTTAAATTAAAATGTTTTGTGCAAACAAAACCAACAAATAAGAAAGGAATAAATAAAGGAAGTACAAAACTGGGAAAAATTCTTTACAGTCTATTTCTCATAAAGATCTCATTTTTCAAATATAGGAAGAACTGTGTCAAGTTTATAAGAATACAAGTCATTTTCCAATTGATAAATGGTCAAAGGATATGAACAGATAATTTTCAGATGACAAAATTAAAGCCATCTATAATCATGAAAAAATGCTCTAAATCACTGTTGTTTAGAGAAATGAAAATTAAAACAACTCTGAGGTACCACCTCCCAACTCTCAGATTGATTGAGATGACAGGAAAAGATGATAAATGTTGGAGGGGATGTGGGAAAAGTGGGTCACTAATGCATTGTCGGGGGAGTTGTGAAATGATCCAACCATTCTGGAGAGCAATCTGGAACTATGCTGAAAAAGCTATCAAACCATGCATATCCTTCGACCCAATAGGGCCACTACTGGTTCTTTATCCCAAAGAAATCATAAAGGAGGGAAAAGGACCCACATGTGCACAAACTTTTGTAGAAGGCTTATTTTGTGATAGCAAAGAATTGAAAAATGAGTAGATGCTCATCAATTGGGGCACGACTGAACAAGTTGTGGTATATAAAGGTAATGGATATTATTGTTCTATAAAAAATGATGAACAAGCTTCTCATTTTAGAAAGGCCTGGAAAAATTTAGATGAACTGATACTGAGTGAAACAAACAGAACCAGGAATACATTCTGCACAATAAGAGCAAGAATGTGTGATGATAAACTGTGAAAGACTTTATTATTTTCAGTGGTTCAGTGATCCAAAGCAATCCCAATAGACTTTGGACATAAAATGCTATCTATGTCCAGAAAAAGAACTAAGGAGAATGGATGTAAACCAGCACATGCTATGTTCACTTCTTTTTTTATCTCTCCCATGATTTTTCCCTTTTGCTCTAATTTTGCTCTCCCAACATGATTGATAAAGCAATGTGTTAAAAAATAAATAATAAAAAGAAAAAATAAATAAAGTCAGTGGATAAGCGTCAAAAAAAAAGAATTGCACATATTTAACCTATATTAGATTACTTGCTGTTAGGGAGAGAAGTAAGAGAAAAAGGGGGAAAAATTTGATTTGCAAAGTCTTACAAAAAATAAATGTTGAAAGTTATCTTTGTTTTTAAAAATAATATGCTTCAATATGAAGTTGTGATATTGATGTATTCTTAGAGTTAAAGACTCTTAGGGTAAGAAGGAATCTCATTCTCACCCAGAACAGAAAAGAAAACATTTATGTAGTTGTTAATCAGCTTCCACTTGAAAACATCTAATGACAGAGAATGCACTGCTTCTTGAGGCAATCTATTCCACTTCCTAACCATTTGAAACTTTGAGTTTTCATATTTTTAGTTAAAATCAAGTTCTCTGCAACTTTCATGTTTCAGTCCTAGTCAGTCTCATGAGGACAAGCAGAACAAGCCTAATTCTTCTTCCACATGAAAACACTTCAAATCTTTGAGAAAAAGAAATGGTTCCACATCACCCCTTCCCCAAGTCTTTCCAAAATAAACATCTTAATTTTTTTTAAACTATATGGCATCAGCTTCTTGTATCTTCCAGACTCAATTTATTGATGTATTTCCTCAAATATGTTCTCCAGAATGTTACTTATATGCTTATTTTCAAATTGTACTTTGGGTATATCATAGAAATATGCGATTATTTTAGCAAAATAAAGAAGAAAAGAGAAGAAATTATTGAAAAGAAAATAATAATAATAAATGCACATAAAATTCTGAATCATTCTGTTCACAATAATCCTTCTTAATAGATAGGGCCATCTGAGAACCCATATTTTCATATCTATTACCATCTCAGTTTTACAGATGGGGAAATTATAAAGTTTAGAGGGATGAATCTTCTTACCCAAAATCACATAGCAGCACGTGTCAAATATGGAACTTCAGCCTATGTCTTCTAACTCTGGGAATGTCACTCTTTTTGCCATGTCATTCAATTTAATAATAGCTAAAATGTGTAAAGTGCTTTAGAGTCTGCTAAGTGCTTTACAATATTATCTCATATGATCTTCAAATTTACTTTGTTATAATCCCCACTTTACATATGAGGGAACTGAGGCTCAAGGAGTTTAAGCAACTTGCCCAGAACTGCATAGCTAATGCGTGAAGTGAGATTTGAAATCGGATTTTCCTGATGTCATGTTTTTTCCAGTTCTGGAGCTATGATCCTGGGATCATAAGCAATTTACCAAAAGTTAGAAAACCAACATTATCAGGAGAGGGATTCAAACCCAGTTCTTCTGAATCTAGATCTACTATCTTTTCCACTATACCACAATGTCTTAAGCTTTTTCCACTCACAACTTCTTATTGCCTGAGAATTTTTACATGACCCCAGATATATAGGTATGTAAAATAGTTATATATATATATATATATATATATGTACATATATATATATATCAAGCATTTGCTGATAATAAATAAATTTTGCAGTCCCCACATTCAATTACATGATCCCATATGGCGTCACAACCCATAGTTTAAGAAGCTTTCCACTATACTAAATTGTCTTCTCTTTTCTGGTAACTAAGGGGAAAGTAAATGCTTCATTTTTCAAATCTAGACTTATTAGTTCAATAACATTTGCTTCAGTTTATAATAGTGCTGATATTCCTTTTAGGTAAAGGGACAATGAAATGATGATATTTAAAGTTGTTGTTGAACACTGTACAAATCCCTCTTTCTCTGTCTCTGTACCTCCGTTTTTCTTTACATCTGTGTCTCTTTCTATAATTGTTTCTGTCTGTCTTTGTCTCTGTCTCGGTCTGTTTCTCTCTGTATCTCTCTTTTTCCACTTCTCTGCCTCTGTCTCTGTTTCTTTTTCTTTTTGTGTATCTGTCTCTCATATTCTCTTTTTCTCTATTTCTTTCTGTGTGTCTCTCTCTCTGTTTCTATCTCTGTCTCCCTCCCTCCCTCCCTTCCTCTCTCCCTTCTCTCTCGCTTTCCCCTACATGAAATGATTTTGCACTGAAGGAGTGCCTGAAATATTTATGGGACTAGGGAATAAGTAACTTAGAATAAGAGAGGAGATACTTTTCCTAATGCCTAAGGCATCCTGAAATAGGCTAATTATTTTGAAATTGTTCAGTGTCCCCATGTGCTCCATTATGGCTAAAAACCTGGGAGAAGAAGAGGAGGATGCCTAAACTATGTCCTTATTGGTAAGGCTGAGTCCAAAATGAACACCATGAACTCAGAATGTCACCAAAGGATAGATAATGCATGTCAGCAGCTGCCATAAAAATAAAAAAACTTTGAGAAGATGCATTGAATCAAAGGGCCAGCTGCTCAGGCATGCTCCAGATCTTAATGCCAATGTACTACTGACATTCTGAACCATTCTATTCCTGGTTCAACAAATTGTTCTCCTGCTCATTTCAAACTCTATATTTCATCCCTCTAAAGAAAGTCTGGCACCAATTCTATCTGAATCTTGACTTATAGCTGCTCAGCTATGGATTGAAATAACACAAGCTATCCTTTGGGCATTGATTGTGCTCCCTCAATGCTACCTCTTGGGTTAAATTATTTTTCCAGGTCTGTCTCATGTGGCAATGTCAACTTGAAGTCTTTTCTCATTCCCTAGCTTTCCTATTTTTTTGGCATCAGATGATCATGTATAAATTCATTCATTTATATGTTCTGCCATGTTTGTGAGTAGCATATTACTAGTAATGTGGAGCCTTTAAATAATACTGAAAATTTTAGAACAGATGATTCAAAAGTGTTTGGCCTGAACATTTTCATAGGAAATAACAAAAGGTTAAAGAATATCTATATCTCATATATGCAGTTAAATAGACAACATCTACAGCTTTTCTATCAATATGTGTAGTTGGTGTGTTTGTATGTATGTATGTACATGTGCATTGTGTAAGTGGATGCGAGTACATAGACTAGACATTTGAGTGTCATCGGCACAGGAAATTCTTCAATAAGGAAACTCTCTTCACCAAAGTGGATTGACTTTCTCGATGTCTTAAAGAGTTATCTAGAACATGGAAAGATTAAGTGACACACCCAGAGTCACACAGTCACTATGTACCAGGAGCAGAGGTTAAATTTAAGTCTTCCTGGATTGAAGATCAAATCTACTATGGCCTGCTGAAGAGACAGAGAGACAGATAGATAGATAAGTAGGTAGGTAGATAGATTTAGGTAGAAAGATAGATAGATAGATAGATAGATAGATAGATAGATAGATAGATAGATAGCTATATCAATTTAATATAAATATATATATATGTCAGTGAGAATACTCCCCCTTTACCTTCAAAAATTACTCATCATGAGTTGCTATGCCCAAAATGATTCATCATCTCATGAACAAACCTTTAGTGATAAGCCTCATCATACTTACCTAGGCTGATGTTTGAAGGACAAAAATAGAGTTTGTCACTGGGGTTATACTGAAAGCTCTGCCTTCTTAACAGAGCTGATCTCCCACTAGCACAGCCTTAAAAAGTTCAGGGTCACTTTCACACAATTGTGAGGCATTGGAGGAGCCCTCAAGAAGAGGATATACAAAGTAGCTAACAGCTCAATATGAGTCAATAGTGTGAAGTGGAAATTCAAAATACTAACATCATCTCAGGCTGCATTAATAGAAACAGAACTGAGATGGTGAATGACAGTCAGGATCTGAAAATGTCTTGACAAACTAGAATGATGGTCTGAATTGAATTTAATGACTTTTAAAGGGGATAAATGCAAAGTGCTATATTTGAAATAAAAAAATTGTGGGAATTGTGATTAAGGTTATTATGAAAAAATTAGTTGGAATTATTTCGGACTGCAAATTTGGGTTGAGGGTGACATGGAAGCCACAAAGATGATATTATTTTAAAAGGTCTGGATAAAATCATGGTACATGAGCAAGAGAGGGCATGATTTCGCTATATTCTGTACTTGTCAGATCAAATCTGAAAATTTATGCTCAATTTTGGATACAATATTTTGGGAAAGACAATTATGACATGCAGAGTGGCCAAAGGGGGGCATGCAGAGTTGTAGGAAATGTTAAAGTGGGCTCACTAATGCTCAGTTAAAGAAAGTGAGAAAGGACATGGTATGGATTTTAACCTGGAAAATAAAATACTTACTATGTATATGAGAATTAGCTTCAAGTAAGATAAGGATTATCCTGTGGAAGAGAGACCAGATTTATTCTCCTTAACCCTCAAGGACAAAATGAGGTACAAAGAGCAAAAAGATGAAAAAGGAAAAAAATTGACTTATAAGATTGGCTAAGATGACAGGAAAAGATAATGATGAATATTGGAGGTGATGTGAGAAAATTGGGACATTGATACATTGTTGGTGGAACTGTGAATGGATCCAACCATTCTGAAGAGCAATTTGGAACTATGTTCAAAAAGTTATCAAACTGTGCATACTCTTTGACCTAGCAGTGTTTCTACTGAGCTTTTATCCCAAAGAGATCTTAGAAGAGGCAAAGGAACCCACATGTGCAACAATGTTTGTGGCAGCCTTTTTGTAGTAGCAAGAAACTGGAAACTGAGTGTATGCCCAGCACTTGGAGAATGACTGAACAAAATAAGGTATATGAATGTTATGGAATATTATTGTTCTGTAAGAAATGACCACAAGATGATTTCAGAGAGGCCTGGAGAGATTTACATGAATTGATGCTAAGTGAAATGAGTAGAACCAGGAGACCATTATACACGGCAGCAACACGATTATATTGAGGATCACTTCTGATGGACGTGGTGCTCTTCAACAATGAGATGATTCAAACTAGTTCTAATGATCTTGTGATGAAGAGAACATCTACACTCAGAGAGAGGACTATGGGAACTGAGTATGGACCACAACATAGCATTTTAATGCTTTCTGTGGATGTTTGCTTGCATTTTGTTTTCCTTCTTAGATTGTTTTTTTCTTTCTAGATCTGATTTTTCTTGTGCAGCAAGATAACTGTATAGATGTGTATACACATATTGGATTTATATATTTTAACATATTTAACATATATTAGACTACTTGCCATTTAGGGGAGGGAGTGGAGGGAAGGAGGGAAAAATTTGGAACGGAAAATTTTGCAAAGGTCAATGTAGAAAAATGACTCAGAGGTTCTGTAAATAAAAAGCTCTAATAAACAGGGAAAAAAAGAAAAAGGAAAAAAAAACTTCCTAACAATTCAAGTTGTTCCAGAGTAGAATGGACTGACTGAGATTATAGTTCTCCCCCATTTGTGACATTTAAGTGGTGGTTGGATGATTTTATCAAAACTATTAATCCTTCAGTTTTCTAGCATTCTTCAGTTCCTTCATTCTCTCAGACCTCCAGTCCATCAACAATGAATAACCATTGAACCACAGGTCTCAATGTGGCTAGAGATTACCAGTGAAATATAAAAGCCAGTATTATACAGTGGAAAAATACTGTACTTAAGGCGAGAAAATTTGGGCTTAAACCCTGACTTTACCAGCTGCTAATCATAAGACCTTTAGCATATCAATTCTCTTTGAAATTATTTCCACAGAAAGGCCCCACATGTGCAAGAATGTTTGTGGCAGCCCTTTTTGTAGTGGCTAGAAACTGGAAATTGAATAAATGCCCTTCAATTGGAGAATGGCTGAATAAATTATGGTACATGAATATTATGGGATATTATTGTTCTGTAAGAAATGACCAGCAAGATGATTTCAGAGAGGCCTGGAGAGACTTACATGAACTGATGCTGAGTGAAATGAGCAGAACCAGGAGATCATTATACACAGCAACAACAGTACTATATGACGATCAATTCTGATGGACATGGGTCTCTTCAACAATGATATGTTTCAAACCACCTCCAATTGTTCACTGAAGAAAGCCATATACAC